>CM069457.1:22863396-22915083 GCA_035610835.1 Ophiura sarsii | reverse complement strand
TGGGGTTAACTAGACTTTTTCATTGGGGGGGGGGGGGCAGGAAGGGGCAGTGACTTGAAATGGGGGGCTCCTAAGACAATCCAAGATTTGTTGAGTACAGAGATGCTCGTGTAGCGCGCGAACATTTTCGACTTTACAGCTATTTTTGCACGATTGAGCTACATTTTGGCTCTAACAAGCTTGAAAGTTGATATTTTGTTGAACAAATCCAATAAATGTACTCACATTTAGACGGTTTCGTCAACCAGTTCGGTTGACTTCTTCAGTAATAATGGTTTGATCCACTACTTCTTCGAACTGGTTGACGAAACCGTCTAAATGTGAGTACATTTATTGGATTTGTTCAACAAAATATCAACTTTTCATGTATATCTACAATCCTGATGAACTTATTCAAAGATCTAAACAAGCTTGTACCAAAGAATATTTTCATTTGGGAAAGACATATGCGCGCGTAGCGCGCGAAATTTTTTCATATATGTACTTGCTTTTGACCATCATAATTTCATGATTCCTTTCGTCAAATGAACCGACAGTGCCAATCTCAACCGACACAACGTCATTATTGGGGGGATTTGGTGTGTACTTTTTTGTAAATTTTATTTACAGCCGTACTTGATTTCATTTGGGGGCAAGCGGGTGGGGGCAAGGGTTTCAAGTGGGGAGGGGGGGCTCCCGAAGATAGCAACTTACTCTGATAGACTTGCTATCTACTGAAGATACCAACTTACTCTGATAAACCTGCTATCTACTGAAGATATCAACTTACTCTGTTATACTTGCTTTCACTGAAGATAGCAATTTACTCTACTGATGGACTTGCTATCTACTGAAGATAGCAATTTACTCTGATATAATTGCTATCTACCCGAAGATAGCAATTTACTCAGATAGACTTGCTATCTACCGAAGATAGCAACTTGAAAAATGACCTACGTGTTCGAAATTTTCTGTGAGAAAAGAGTAAGACTTACAGTTTAAGTAGCATAAGTTTATATTAGTAAATACTGACACGTGTCACGGTTCAGAGATATGTTCAATGGTTGCAGGTATTTATTGAATGCCCCTCGTATGATGGTCAAAAGTACACACACGTAAACGCGCGCATGTGTCTCAAAAATTGAATGTGATGATCGGTTGATTTACTTTTTTTAAACTGAAAGCCCTATAAGGTGTAAAACAAGAAGGCATGCTATAAAACGTGTATTTGAGCCCCTTATCATCATTTTGACCTTTTTGACCCCTTTTTGACAGTAAATGCGTAGGCAATGCAGCGAATTTTGTTCGCGTCATGCGGTATTCCACGGCAGCACTTTTTTGAACACTAAAGATAAAGAAATGACACTTTTCGTTAATTTGTGGAAAAGTAAGTCGGTGACCCCTATTTTTTATTTAAGAAATAAAACGGACACATAGTTGCGCATCTTTTAAACAAATATTACAAAAAATTGGTCAACGTCCTAGAAGAAAATTATCAGAGGCAAAGGAAATATGAAAGAAGATTTAGACAATGTGTATGATGTATTAACAAAAAACCGAGTCTAATTAAACCATCGTTTTAAAAAAGTTTTTGGTAAAAAATGACGAAATTGCACCGACATTATTGTTGTGGTAAAAAGTCATAACTTTTGAATTTTGAATTTACGGTACTGGCGATGCGCCGAGCAGAAGCGTAAACTAGGGTCCTTGAAGGCGGCATGTCTGTGATGGTGTGGGGGGGGGGGGGGGGGGGGGGGGGGTTAGTACCAACTATGTTTTGTTGATTTACATAGAGTTAAATAGAGTTTTTCATTTCATTTGGGGGGGGGGGGGGCAACAGGGGGAAGCTTTTAATATGCTATTATGGGTCAAGAGTCACAAACTTATATTTTGCCGGCATTTTTGCTTAAAGCCATTTCAATTAAACTCTCATTTTAATTTTATAAAGATATAATATAAGTGTCTGGTTGCTCAACAACAAAAAAGGGGTGGGCTATTTGTATTTATTTTCAATCTCATTCCGTCTCTCTCTTTTTATCATCTCGATTTTCTTCCTTAGTTTCGCCCTTTTTTCTTCCTTTTTTGACAGACCCGGGGTACACCCTATTATACACCCCACACGTGTTCGCGCCTGTGACAAAAAAAAGTGAGAAGTGGGAAGACCTCACCAGTCACCAGTGATGTGACCGAAAATTTGACATTGTCGTGAACGAGAACGTCGTAAACTTTTTATCCGATTATAGATAATAACTTAGGTTTATTCAAAAATCAGCAGTGGCGTAACCAGAGGGGGGGGGGGGTGGCATTTCCCCACCCAGTCAGAAGCCATGCTCCCCGATGCCCATTGCCCCCTAAATGAATATGACGAATAAGCGTACGAAATACAATTTGTCCAGTGGCTTGACTTTTAAAGTAGAAAATAGCCCTAAAATGGTCTGAAATACCTACTTTTAGACCAAACACATGTATCTTGTGTCCCCCGTTTGCCAACCATTTTTTAATGCTGCGCCGCCACTGGATATGTTCCCCCCCCCCCCCCCCACCCCAGTCAGAGGTCATGTTCCCCTGATGCTCCCCCATATTGAATTATAGCTATAGTTACGCCCCTGAAAATCAGCAAAATTAACCCTTTCCACGCGGCTACCATAATTATACAGAATTTTCAAACCGTTCACATTTTTAAAGTATATCTCTCTGAACCAATACTAGGCATGTTTGTACTTATCTTGATTCATGTTTCACGGCGATTCCAAATATGGCAACGAAATTCAATATTTCTGACTTATAGGGTATAGGCCTACGTAAACATTTTGTGACATTTTGAATGTCGTCTTCAGACGCCTGCCACGTGGAAAGTGGCAATTATACATTTAAATCATTGACAATATTGAAGTCTAGTGAAAATTGTGGTGATGGTCTTTCTCTTGAACAATGATAATTTCAAAAAATCAAGTTTAACCTTTAAAAATATTCGTGAATACGCATGTGTCCAGCATCGTCTGCATCTGCCACTGCAGCACCCTCTGTAGGTTGAAAATGGCGAATGTTTCGTGTTATATCCATAGAGGGCGCACTGCAAAATACGCTATTTCAAATTTCGGATTATAGAACCTTTATTTGATTCGGATTAAAGAACCTTTTTTAACTATCGGATCAGAGAACCCTTTACCAGTTTTCGGACTATAGAACCCTTTGCAATTTTCGGATTTAAGAACCCTTTTATTATTCGGAGTAAAGAACACCCTTCCTATTTTCGGACTAGAGAACCTTTTTTAACAATTTTAAAAATTCGGATTATAGAACCTTTTTATTTTTCGGATTATAGAACCGTCGGACTGTAGAACCCTTTTTTAGATTCGGACTAGAGAACCTTCGTAATAGAGAACCCTTTTTATCGGACTAAAGAACCTTTTATCTTATTCGGACTAGCGAATGGTAAATTACGTGCGTCGGACTATAGAACCTTCGGACTATAGAACCTTCGGATTATAGACCCTTCGGACTATAGAGACGTCCCCCTTTTAAAGGGGCAAGGAGAGATAGCCGAGAAAAGGCTTTTTTGTGTTTGAATTATGTTGATAAATGATGTTAATGACTTTCATCATTTATTAGGTTATGAGAAAATTTTATCAATTTTCTTTACTTGGTTCCATAAAGTGTAAAGTTAAAATTTCAACTGTACCTTCTATGCAACTGTTACGAAATTATTAACCCATGAATGTATATATTCACAGGTCGCATACAGGATGATGCAGATCAAGATTTCCATTATTATTACATTGGACTAAATGATAAGGAAGAAGAAGACGCGTTTGTTTGGTCTGATGGGACACAGGTAAAATTTAAAAGTTGTTCACCTTCAAAATCCCTCTCACGTGCCTGATAAAACTACGAGATAAAACGATGCTACTAATACAATATCTCTCTTTGCCACACTATTTTTTGTCATTTTATTCATGTAAAGCGCATTGAAGCTGTGCGTACTGCGCTATATAAGTCCTGTATTATTATTATGATTATATAAGTCCTGTATTATTATTATTATTATTATTATTATTATTATTATAATGTATCAGAGGCAGTGAGTACAATACTTAGAGGACATCATCGGGGTTTTTTCACTTTGAAAACATACACTCTTTGGAAGTGTCTCGTACTAAACACGGTTTTTAAAATCATGTCAAACGAAACTCGTGTATAAATTAAATGCGAGTTTATATTTTAAACGACGTGTTTAACAAACCCGATCTTAAAATCCTAAAAATCTCGTCCTCGGAGTGGTCGTGTGTTCACTTTGTACGGGTATTCAATTTACTGTGGCACAAATGGGTTACAATAGATATCGACCGAATTCCTCACATCGCACGTGTATTTTTCAGACTAAGGGCTCTTGCCCTTTTGCAAGTAGAGGAAAGCTCGAAGAAAGAGCTGAGATAGCGCGATCCTTTTGTCTATATTGTTAAAAGGAGTAAAAAGGATCAGTGATTAACACCTTACTGAATGGGTACTACTTCAAGTACCAATGAAGTTGTACAATTGGTGCAGGAGTTTAGTTAAAAGCGCGATAAACTACCCGCATACCCATCTTTAAAATTATACACTTTTCAATGAGTTAGATGCGTGTTTAAGTTAAACAAATATTCGGGTATTGCGTTTAGGGGGTACAGTACTCAATAAGTGTCCCAATGAATAACACGTTAAATAGGCACAAATCAGCCTCATTTATCTGCTCTTAGTACCCTTTTTTTGGTATGTCGGGAATGCTTGCTGTCAAAGATCATGCTTTAATCTTTTTACGTCTTCCAATATGATTTTACGATATGATCATTTAAACAGCGCCACCCCTATTTTCAGCCCGTACGCTCGCCTTACCTCCGATTTTTTTTTCGAAAATCAACATTTTGCAATATCCTGAGCAAAGAACGGGAGATTATCTTTCATTTATTTCACGCCAAACCGATTCCCACAATTTATCACAAATAGTAAAGTAAGCACTCCTATTCCTAAATCAGCACCCAAGAAATCGCAAGAGACATTCTCTGTGAAAGAATAACAAATTTTGAATTGCAAAATTATGAGTTAATTGACAATTCGTACACTCGAGAATGTTTGTTTTTTGTCCAAGAAGTATGGCAAATGGAAATTGTCCCATCTTATATAGTCTCGTTTGGTTGTTGCTAAATGTAATGATGCTATAAGCCAAATTCCATTGACTTTTTTACTAATTGAGTGCAAATTCCATTGACTTTTTTATTAATTGGGTGGTCAAATAACATAGAAGATCTCGTTCAGAGAGGATAATCAGACACATGAAAGGAACAGGTATTTTGTATCCTCATTGTGTTTATTTGTCTAAACCTATGTTATTATACATCTATGTACAGCTTGATGGGTTCACTAAATGGGGATCACGTCAACCGGACAATGATGATGATGATGATCAAGATTGTGTCGCTTTGGCGCCTAGAGAGAAAGGAACATGGCATAACGTTCGATGTAGTTTTGAACTTCCATATATTTGCAAACGCGACAAAGGTATTACTTTTACGATATCGCTCAAGGGATTCATGCGCCAACTGCATTTAATATTTTTGCATTGTGACCACCCTAATTTCGAGTTAATACATTGGGAAACGGGGTAAAGGCAGTAGCGAAGCCAAGGGGTACAAGAGAGGGGGAATAGTGCCCCCCCCCCCCCCCCCCCCCCCCCCCCATCCCTGAAAAAATTGACCGGGAAAATCGGGAAGGCAAAGGAAGAGAAAGAAAGGAGACAAAAAGAAAAGGAAAGGAAAGGGAAAAGGGAATGAAAGGGGCAGAAAGGAGCAATGAAGACAGGCAAATTAGCTGGGGGTATAGAGGATAGAATATGGGATTGAAATACATAATCACATGTTAAGTATCATGCCAGAATATAATCTGGTAGTCTAGAATACAGCATCTCATGTTAATTTGTATGACAGATTATAGAAACACTGACAAAATAGTTTAAGAATGTAGGATATCCAATGTATTGTTTAAGATCGTATACTTAGTCTTTGTCAAATGCACCTAGCAAAATTACATGTCGAGGCCGAGCGGAGACTATTTTTACAGAGGGCTGTCACACCTTTTTTAAGGCGCTTACACACCTACACCACCAAAACGCCTTGATGAAAGGCTACCTAATACTAGGCATAGCACAATGCACACAAACAGAGTCTGCCACTGGAAGCGTTACACCAGTGAACAACAACATGAAGAGATATGTTGCAAAAGGGCCTACATCCACTTCTACATGTTACTCAGTGTGGCTTGTATTGTTGGTGCCTCAATTGGCGTACATGGATGCACTAATCCAAGTCATAAAGACAGCCATACAATAATTTGATTAATCAATAATGCAAAATGAGTAACATGTAGGAGTGGTCTGTAAGCCCTTATGCAAAAAAGCTCTTCATATAATGTATGCAGCTCCACTTTGAAAAACACCCCTATATAAAATTGATTATCCTCACATTGTGCACTCCCTATAGGGCAGTGAGCTTGCCATATATGGTAGGTATGACCTTACACTATATAACTTTGATTCAGGTATAAATATCTATCATCTCATTCTGTTTTTTTAGTTAGAACTGTTTTTACCAATTTTCGAAATTTGCTCTAAATTTGTATATATTGGGCCGATTTGAATAAACCTAACCTGCGATACTGTACTAAACACTTCAGTCCATTTAGTGATATGATCAGATTTTGCACCTTTTGAGTGCACAATGTGAGGAAAAGACTGAGAATTTAAATATGGGTATTTAAGAAATGGAAACGCTTGTAATTTCTAAATGCAGCAATATTTGTTAATAAAATTGGGTATATATGTTATATATCTATTACCGATCACTCTTATGATGGGAACAAAATTGCCGGACATTGCTCATTTGCATATTAATGACTTGAATAGATAATTAGCTAATTTGCATATTTAATGAGCTCATGAAACTAAATTATAGTTTAAAAGATTGGGTATCATACAGTTACCCAGTATACCAAGTTTGATTGCAATACACCATTCACATCTGGAGTTATAACATTTACGCATATTGATTAGCTGGACTTATTCATTTTTTGATTGCGGTCAGTGAAACTGGTCAAAATGACCAATTTCACTAGGTTATTTTAGCTTAATGCAATATAATTTTTATCATATAGATATTCAATTGTAAAGAATATGTGTAAATGGTGTTTTGAATGTTAAATTATTAACAAATTGAGCTCTCTAAATCCTGAAAAATTCCATTCTTGGGCATTGTTACTGTTTTGGCAGGTTTTAGGCCATTTTCGGAATATTTCAAAACACCGTAACACAAGTACGCATTGAACGATTGTCATAACTCTTTTTGGAAAATAAATCTTTCAATGCAATCTAACATTTGACACCAATTTTGTACATGTCTAAATTATTTGAATTTGATGTGTAATATGCCTACTAATACTGCTTTTGTATGTTGAGTAATGCTGCCATTGCGCCGATGAACTCATGGAGTTAGCCTACAGTCCAGGTCACCATGGGAAGTTTTTCACGTAAGCATTAGGTATGCGTGAAAGAAAAAAAGAAAAAAAGCAAATTCTATCAAAATTGAGCAGGGCTTAACTAGAGGGGGAGGGGCAGGGGGAGGGACAGGGGAGAGGAATCCACCTGATTACGCTACTGATTGTCTCGGAGGATCACAATGTTAGTAACATTTGATATTTAAAATTATTATGCTGTGCAGTTTACATTATCATACTAATTATCACACAGCATTTTCATTATCAATTTAGTTTCAGATGAGTGTGTTAACTCACTTGGTATGAAAGATGGAACAATACGAGACAATCAGATAACAGCTTCTAGTGATTATGGTGGCGAGTATGTCGCCAGTAACGCCAGATTGGATAATAATAGATATTGGAATCCTGAAATCTATGATATCAAACAATGGATACAAGTGGATTTTGGTAAATTAAGATACGTCTCTGGAATAGTTATGCAAGGTGGCGATGACTCGTACAATGGTTGGGTGACCAGGTACAAAGTTGACTACAGTAATGGCTTGTCGTCGCAGCAGTTAATACAGGATGACAATCAGTTCGATGATACGGTGAGTTGTTGTTTTAATTCTTAAGGAATGACATTTAATACCATTTTTTTTCTTTTTTTTTCTTTATACATAATATTAATCATCCATGTTGTCCTTACATCACATCACAAAAATGTTACATAAAAGAAGTTACAATAAATGGTATAGTAAACAAATGTATCATCATAATTATATATCATATCCTCCATATTCCATTATTGCCTAGCTTCTTTTAAACGATGGACCCAATAATGGATCCTGAAAGGAATGCATGAATACTAATCTTATCAATTTGCCCGTCTGGGAAAGAGGCTGCCTATAACGTGAGTGTTGTTGGAGCAACCGGCGACCAAATCATGAGCATGGCAGCCTCGTAGTGGGGGAGCGTGCAGGGGCCAAGGGAAAGGCCCCTGTAGCTAACCCAGGCGCCCAATCTGCAGTCTCTTTCCTGTGGGTGCCTGTTTCAGTGTAACCGCCCCAAGTGGTGGGTGGGAAGGTAACTCAACATAACACCACCCGAGAAAGTTTGTTTTGTAGTATAGGCTGTGATTGCAGCCCAGCAAGTGAAATACCTCCGTAGCATTACTGGTTGTCACATACAACTTATGCAGAATGAATCCTATATGCTATATGAGGGCGCTGCTGTTCCAGTTTGTGAACGGAGGGAACGAAACTACTAATGCTATACAATAACATCACTTAGCCCTTTATGGCTAACATTTTTTATTGCCTAGCTGCTTTTAAACGATGGACCCAATAATGGATCCTGAAAGGAATGCATGAATACTAATCTTATCAATTTGCCTGTCTGGGAAAGAGGCTGCCTATAACGTGAGTGTTGTTGGAGCAACCGGCGACCAAATCATGAGCATGGCAGCCTCGTAGTGGGGGAGCGTGCAGGGGCCAAGGGAAAGGCCCCTGTAGCTAACCCAGGCGACGGGCGGTCATCGTGGAGGATGACGTAAATATGTGTTATGACGAGTGGTCATAGGAGCCTCGTGGAGGCTGATGTACCTATGCGTGATGACGGGTGGTCATAGGAGCCTCGTGGAGGCTGACGTAAGTGTGATGACGGGTGGCCATAGGAGCCTCGTGGAGGCTGTCGTAACTATGTGTGATGACGGGTGGTCATAACAGCCTCGTAGAGGCTGACGCACTACCTCTGCGTGATGACGGGTGGTCATAAGAGCCTTGTGGAGGCTGCCGTAGATGTATGTGTTGACAGATAGTCACCCGGACCTCGGGGAGGCTGCGTAAATATGTGATGACAGCGGATGGTCATAGGCTTCAGGAAGGCTGACTTTAATGTGTGTGGGGACGGGTATTGCTATCTGACGTCAGGGTATGACGCGAAACTTGTACTAGTATAACGTATGATCCTAATGGACCTGGGGAGGCTATCAAAGCAAGTATGCACAATAGATTACGATCCAATAATTAGCCTCGGGGAGGCTGACGTTGATGTATGAAATGACCCACTGACAGTCATTTGAACTTTAAAGACGCTAATCTGAGTGTGTTTACCGATTGATGGTCGAGAGAGCCTTGAGTATGCTCTCGTATTTGTATATGATCGATAATGAATGATCGCATCAGTCCATGGGAGACCAATGTGCGTGATTGTTGGTGGCCATATCGTATTGGCTGGCGTGGCGTGGCGTAGACTTACACCTGTAATCATTAGGATTGTTTTCTCATAGATTAAATAGACCTTTTTTTTTATCTCGAATTTCTTCATTTGACCCTCAGCCCTATGGTCTAGCGTTAGCGTCAAACTACCTAGAGAAGTGTGGATGATGTGCGCATGGGTACCTCATGGGTGCCTCGCGGAAACGTGCAGACGTTTCTGTTTTGTTTTTTGTTTTGTTTTTGGCTATTAACCATGATAACCCGATCCAATGAGTGCACTGACCTTTGACGGTATAGGGCCAGGAGTAAGGCGCGCAGTAAGATTCCCCGGCATAGCGACGAGGCTACTCTTCTGTAAATTATACATTTTGAATCCCTTTATTTTACCTGATGTATACCCGTATACCTATTAAATGCTTCACAGCCCATGAAACTTGAACCGGGTGAAGAAATATATTCCTTCCGGGACTTCAGACCTCGATCCAGCGTCGCGTTGTGAACGTCCTTGGACGTACCATCTACATATATTACTACATAATACCATTCTGTAGGCTAATGGGTATGCAACTTACATTATTTCGTGACCGCAATTTCGTGGTGATAAGAAACCAGATTCTTACCGCGGTATAGAACATGATTATTTTTTGATATTAACTCAAACGATACTAGAACTAGTACATGAAAAAGGTCGCAATTTGGTGACCCGACAAATAAGCCATTAGCATCATCGCGCTCTGTAAATGGTCATGATGGTCGGGGAATATAACATAGTGTTGTCGCGAAGACCAGAGATTTGAGACGAGGCACTAATAGACAAATCTGTTGTATTACTGTGAAACATTAGATATCGCTAACTTCCGTGACTGACTTAGTAGGTGAACTTGAACGTTAGTTGTCGATTAGGATCACGAGGTGCTGATGTTAGATGTAAGTGACCAGAGTGATGAGTGCTTCAAACAGAATGTACGAGCTGTGTAAGCCTTAGAGGGGACATATCCGTGGACTATACATTTATACTTAAAACCTTGGTCCCGAGGGAGCTGTTTAGGCACGGCTGTGGACCCTATAGAGCTCCCGCGACGGAAAACAGACGATATTGCTGGAGTTGGTTGAATGACAATATAGCGCGTTCAAGTGAGTGCTTAATTTAGGTGTAGGGAAGCCTTAGGTCCCTACGGGACACCTCCGTGTAAGTGACCGAGGGCCCTTTAGATATCGGTCATGTCGGTATAGATGGGGTGACAGGTGACGTCACATCGGGCAAAACTTGGCTAGTTGCTATTGTTCTTTGCGCGCGAATCATGTTTTGTTTAGGACCCGTGCTTTTAAAACTCGCGCCAAAGCATTATAAAGGGCAATACGGCATAGCGGACAGTGTTGTGGTCATATGCTGTTCCCTCAAGCGTGTATCGACAGTCCAGTCCCTTCGCCCGTTGCGTTTGTTGATAAACATTGGATGTAAACAACGGTCACCTCATCTATAGAACTGGTGAGTTTCGCGATGACACCTTATGAGTGTGTTAAAGTAGTATAACGACTATTACTCATATCTTAGTCAGTATTCTCGGGATTATTCTACGCCATTGTAGGCATAGTTTTTTCTTGACTACATTCATTATTCTAAAGCACATAGGTTAAAGATTCGACTTATCATACTTACTACAATTATTATTCCAGTTGACAGTTAAGAGATTGGTGGACCTTTGTGTAACCATTGGTAACTGGCAATGAACTTTACTTCACTTAATACCAGGTCAGAGGTGACATGAAGTATGTCTATAAAGCGCAGTATTAGCAGATATTGGTACAGAAAGATTTCTCAATAGACATAGATGTGCCTACAATTGAACCCATATTCGCAAGGTTAGAGGTTATACAAAGTATGCCTATACACTGTATTGGTAGAAAATGGTGTACAGTTATTATAATGCGACGAATCCGGGGGAAGGGGGCACCTTCTTAGATGGCATCTTAGTTCGATGTTAAATTAGTGACCCGCGGTCTTCCTTCATATTCTGATAGCTATACACTATAAATTAAATACCGTGTTATGTTATTATAACTTAATTCTAAATGTCGTAATACCAACGAGCGTCATCATTACGGCAAATACTCGCCATAGTATTAAATTCACCATCTATTGTACCGCACCCAGGCTGGCGATAACGCAATTTTAATAATTCCCCCGACATGGCTGTTTTGTCTATTTTCGACTATGTAACCATGGTAACTGGGGGGAAAACTCCTAGGGTTTACCTCCAGTATAGCTGACAGCGAGCCACATTTCAGAGTGATAGCTCGCAGGTCTTTGCAAATGTGTTCAAACTAACTGAAAATATCGGCCCCTATATTACCTCAATTACTAATCCTAGAGCCTATGGCACAAGGCACCCGGACTAGTCGTTCTAATATTACGGCAGAAAGAATAACTGGTGAACTGATATTGAACTTAAACAACCATAGTAGCAGGTCACACGTGACAAGACACCGCGTTTGCAGCGTAGTATTAGCAGATATTGGCAAGGAGGTTTGTTAATTGAACTTGCAGATGTACCCACTATTTCGCGTCCGTGTACTTATGACAGGTCAGAGGTGATGTGAAGTATATCTCTATACACACTGTATTAGCCGAATTTCGTAAGTCATAATATAAGACCAACCCGGGGAAGGGGGTGACGACTTTAATATATCATTGTTTGTTATGTCGAATTAGAACTGCGGTTTTCCTACTTAAAATTAAGAGAGATACAATTTTATCCTAACTTAGTTATAAGCGTCGTAATACCATGAAAATGCAAACTCTGATAGGGATGTGGAAGGTGCATATGTGGCACAGTGCGTAACATACCGTGATGTAACTACCCCAGAGAGTGCAAAAACTTGGTACGGGTATATACTGTAATGTGTGTACCGTAGCCCTAAGATGGGGCATGAGCGAAAAAAGACAACACACATAGTAAATCCCTGTGACATGGGTGTGTGTATTGTGAGGTTGAAAACCAAATACTACCCGGGAGACCTTGAGTCCTTCGGGTTGTAGGAACCGTCAGGAAGGTCTCGGCCATCTAGTTGGGTGTGTATGCGAGAACGTTGTAACTTGTACGTGGAAGTGACTACAATCGTATACCGTTAGGAGTATGTGATGTAACCACTAAAGTGTACAACTGCATACTATCCCTAGTCCCTGAGTTCTACCCCTTTTTTGTGATGCTGTCTAAGGCAGAATGCCAGCAAAAAGGGGATGAATCGAATAGGCCGTGTGTATGCGAGAACGTTGTAACTTGTGGAAGTGACTACAATATACGGTTAGGCGTATGTGATGTAACCACAAAGTGTATACAACTGCATACTATCCCTGCTCCCTGAGTTCTGCCCTTTTTTGTGATGCTGTCTAAGGCAGAATGCCAAGCAAAAGGGGGATGAATCGAATAGGCTATGTCCATCTAGATATTGTTATATCGTCAGTCAGGTGGGCCTAAACAATATTTTTATTTTAACTACTTTAACTGGTGCTATAGCGGGGGCGGGGTTTGGCCCCTATTGAAGCGGAAAGGCAAGCTTAGCACTTATGAACCAAATAGGCCATGTCCATCGTGACTACATTGTTGTACGTAACGTCCGTCAGGTGGGCCTAAATATGGTAATATTCTAACTAGTCCGGTACTATAGCGGGGGAGGGGGTTGACCCCTATTGAAGCCGAAGGCCAGCCTAGTACCCAGCTATTGACTAAACTATTTATTTATATTATAACCTGAGAAAGTGACCAATTACTTAGCTGCTGTTAAAGCCGATTTCTTTCCTGGTCTTCCTCTCTTCCTTGGTGGCATAATGCTTATAAATTCCACGTAAAAGGAGAAATATGTCAGAATAGTTAGAAGTAACTCAACATAACACCACCCGAGAAAGTTTGTTTTGTAGTATAGGCTGTGATTGCAGCCCAGCAAGTGAAATACCTCCGTAGCATTACTGGTTGTCACATACAACTTATGCAGAATGAATCCTATATGCTATATGAGGGCGCTGCTGTTCCAGTTTGTGAACGGAGGGAACGAAACTACTAATGCTATACAATAACATCACTTAGCCCTTTATGGCTAACATTTTTTATTGACACATCATGTCAGCTTTAAAGCTTTACGTAATAACTTACATAAATTACAAATCATTGAATATTTCTATTTATGATATTAAATAATAAGTAATATAACATACAATATCATTACATCACAATTAAATAACCTTGCGTATTTTTAATTCAGATTCGAAGAGAAATAGCAGATTTGGGTGGTTACCATATCTGAATTAACTTATACAAAGTTTAGCAATAGCACCAACATAGTTGATGAAATTGTTATCAAAAATCTTGTAGTTATGGACCCCAAAAATAGCCTTTGCAACATCGAATTTAAAAACAAAGCTTACTTTTGCAGATACGACATTTTCTGCGTAATCCCAAATAACTTTAACTTTTTTACAGAAGTAAAAGAAATGTTCTGTGTAGTCTATTACATTACATGTATTACACATATTGGATGGTTCTTTACTCATTTTGTGAAGCAAAATTTTTGTTGGGTAGATGTTATGAAGAATTTTCCAATTGAGTGTTATCAACCTTGCTTCATGGGTGCAGTTTAGAATTGCTTTCCAGATAGATTTCCAATTGAATATGAAATTCGGAAAACGTCTTATCCACAGGTTTTGGCATATTGGGGGAGTAGCAATGAATTTAAGAATTTCCTGTCTGAAAATCTTTGTAGAACAAATATCAATCAGTATGCCATTGAAAGAAATATCTGTGTTGACATGGACGTTTGTATTGCGCATCGATTTCCAGACTGAAGGTAGAGCATTACGGATGATATAATAGTCAAGTAGGATATTACGTTAAGGATAATAGACGAGTATCACGACATTCGTGGAAAAGAATTGTCCGAGGCCGCAGGCCGAGGACAATTCTTTTCCACGAATGGCGTGAATACGAGGCCATTATCCGACTTAACGCACATCTAGGACGTCATACAATTGTTTTTGATTTCTCAGGATAATTTTGCATGAGCTGCTGACATGATTTGCATTGTCCTTACGAATGTAGTGAAAAACACACCAATACCCTTACGAATGTAGTGAAAAACACGCCAATACATTATTGACCCTTGAAGGGCAATGACATTATAGCCAATGCATTATAGGCCCTTGAAAAGAGGCAATGACATTTGCATAACCACATATTAAGGAAAGTATATGATAAGTGTTGTAACTTTAAAGAAACTTGAAAGATATAAATTGATTATGTAGTCATATTCATTGATAAATTACGTAATTTTAAAGAGACGATAGTGAAATTATTCTTGAAGATATTATAAACTCATTCTGACTCTGGGTATTGACTAGTAAAGATGGCAAGCGAAAGCGACTCCGATATATTTCTGACACAAAATTCGTTTCGAAATGAAATGAATGATAGTGATGGAAATGATGAAATAAATTATGATGATGTGTTTCCTAATGAAAACGTGGAAAAAGAAACCGAGAAATTCTATCCAGCGGTTTCCGATATATCGGATGATGAATTGATCGCGGCAAGCCTGGCTATGGAGGAGAAAGAAAAGAGTGCTACGGTTCCGTCGGGACCTTCTCGATTCGACAAACCAGTCAATGACGAAGAAATGGCCAACATTTCTAGACGAAGGTACATTATTAATTTATTTTAGAATACTATTATAAATCTGACAATATTCACTTGCTCTCTTTAGTCAATTTGTAAGGGTGGTGGTCTTCTATAAAGACGGTTTGTACGATAACGAATCAACATGTTGTAAAATCATATTAAGATCATGACAATAAACATGATAAATCACAAACGAGGCATGTTTTGGAAAGAAACCGCAAAATGAAAATGAACACAAAATATGAAAAGCTCTATTCCAAAAGCAAAGGGATTAACTCCACCTTTTGTCGAAATTGAGTTAGGTGCAGAACATGAAAGAGAGTTCCGAAATACATATGTTACACTTTGATCTAATTTCAGGAAATGTCCGGTAATTTCCGGAAATTTGAATATAATTCACTATTTAGTAAGCCAAAATGGTAGAAATATGGTTCTTTTATCATGGTAAAACATCGATAAGAATGTCCTTAATGAAATGCAATGAAGAAAACGTAAAATGTATGGGATAATTGTTAATAAAATTGCGCACAAACAGAAGTGTTTTTATTTCAAAAATGTGCCAAATTGTCAAAGTTTTCAGGTTTTTTTCAAGAAAAAACAAAATGTCATACTTTAAAAAAAGGTATTTGAATTCGGATTTCTGTTTTCAATGTGATTTGATAATGTCTTTCAGGTGTTCCTTAATTGAAAATAACGATTGTTTAGTAAAGTGGTTTTTTTACAAATTGGTCGAAACATTTATGTTCCAAAAGGGATCAACTCCACTAGTTTCCCAAAATAAAGAATGACATAAGAAATACGGTGAAAATTAAACAAATGAAATCAAACCATTTTTAAGCTTACACGTATTATAATAGTAGCCTATCTTTCATATGGCAGAAAATTAGCATAATCAAAGAAGTGCAACATCCTTAATTTCACTTATATGGAGTTGATCCCTTTTGGAACATAGCTCTTCATATATATTTTCATAATTATCTTGCCACACAAGACACCACCTAAATATATTTTGTCGTACTATTTACACTACTTGCGTTTCAGTTTCTTGTTATTGTAAGAACATTTTCTTGGTGCTATATAGTTACAGTTATTTCCTGGGTTTTTTTCTCGTTTATGCAGATTATCTGATGGTACAGAGAGGAAAATCCGTTGGGCTGTCAACCTCTTTAACCAGTGGCAAAAAGAGAGAAACATACAAGCTTCATCGAACCCATCCCTCAACATAAGTTCCATCAATGTACATCTCGACAATATGACGAAAGACGAATTGAATTATTCAATATCTAGGTTTCTTTGTGAGGTAAAAAAGCATAATGGTGAACATTACCCTGGAAACACACTTCACGAGATGGTTATTTGTTTCCAGCTGCATTTCGAACTGAAGGGAATAGCCTACAAGTTCCTGAATGATCCTGCTTTTCTGGAACTTAAAAACACACTGGACAGAAAAATGCAGGAGCGTGCCCAGTCTGGTATAGGGGCACATACAAAACAAGTCCAAGTTATCACAGTGGACGAGGAGGACATGCTATGGAAAAGTGAAATCCTTGGATCATCAAATCCTACCCAACTTCTTAACACCCTGGTTTACATGGTTTGGTTAAATTTCGCATTGCGTGGTGGCCAGGAGCACAGGAGTTTAAGATGGAAAGAGCCCCAGCTTGAACTCTTAACAGACAGTACAGGAAACAATTTCCTCCGATACTCAGAGGATTGCTCTAAGACCAATCAGGGCGGTTTGAAGCATCGCAAAATTAAGCCGAAGGTAGTTGATGCATATGAGAATAAGAAAGACAGAAAACGTTGCCTTGTTACTCTCTTTAAGAAATACACGTACCACTGCCCGGAAAACAAACCAAATGGGTTTTATCTACGACCCCTCGCCAAGCCTAAGGGCGCAATCTGGTATGCAGCAACACCAATTGGCAGACACAAGCTTTCCCAGGTTGTCTCAGAACTGTGCAAAAAGGGAGGCCTATCTGGACATCGTACAAACCATTCTCTACGCGCTACTGCTGCATCAAGGCTCTATGATGAGCAAATTGATGAACAATTAATATGTGAAGTCACTGGACACAGATCCAATGCAGTCCGGAATTACAAGCGCACAACCGACACCTTAAAGCGCAAGGTAAACGCCGTCGTCCAAGGACTAACAGTAGCTAATCCAAGCCCAAGCGGTAGCAGTAATGTAAGTAATGAACCGGATGAAGATAATAATCAAGCACGTCATCAGTCTGTTTCAAGTGTCATTAAAAATACAGGTCTTCCTGGTGCTACCAAGCACATTTCACTAACACTGAACTTTAATTTATAAATTGAACTGGAAAACGTTAGAAAACGTATGAAAAATATTGAAATGAAATCAAGAGAATGTGATAGCATCACAGAGAATATTAATTCGTCAAAAAGGGGTCTTATTTGACAAATTAAAAACTTGTCATCCAAAATGGCAGGTTTGTTTGAAATATTCTGTAATGGTGTACATTTATTTGTGATGCTAAAAGAACAATTTAGAGTGTTTCTAGTTAATTTTCATCGTAACAAACATTTTGCTTGACTGAAATATATTTAACTTTTAATGAATGAATGAATGACAAATTAAATGACAAATTAAAATTACTTATCATCAATAAAATTACAAATTAAAATTACTTATCATCAATAAAATTACAAATTAAGATTAGTCATTTAATTTTGTCATTCATATTAAATGACTAATTATTGATTAAAAAATATTCTTTTAATTTGTCATTTAATTTGTCATTCATTTGTCATTCATTCATTTGTCATTGAAAATCAAATATTTATGAGTCGTGAAAATATTTGCTATGTTGAAAATTCAATTAAAAATACTACTAATTGGTAAATTATCATTAAAAATAATTGTTTAGCATTACAAAATATTGTTTAACTGACGAACCTTCCATGACAAATGTTTAATTTGTCAAATAAGACCCCTTTTTTGACGAATTAATATTCTCTGTGTATACGACTATGATAAAATGTACAGTGAATTAAAGATTCGCTTTGATATTAAACGCATTGTTTTCAATAATCAATTCCCGATCAGGATTGAATGAGTCTAAATCATTATATCAGTAACTGTAAAATACAAATAGGGGGAACATCATTTATGATTATGAAGTTTGGTGGTTTATGACCGTGCCATATCCTACTGTGCATTTGATTTTGTCGCAATATTATTTACTGGAAAATTACTTCAACCGATCATAAATGAAGAAATATTATGTGTTTATATGACTTAATGATACAATAGATGTTATTATTTATGTGATATTAACAAGGGTTCTAGTAAAACAGTCTTTGAAAATAAAGATTGAAAAATATAAGTGTATAAAATGCTCATAATATGCGTGTGTACAATAACAAACGTACATGTATATTTGTTATAAATTGGATACATTTTGCTTCAATTACGATTAATAAATGTACAAAATATTGACCTGATTTGATAGTAATGGTGTTGTTTGATTGTATTGTACGAAGAAAGAGAGTTTTGATATCCAAATGTTCAAAATATTGACTTGAAAGCAATGGTATTGTGCAACGACAGAATGTTGATACATTTTCATGGTATTTCGACTTGAAGGCAATGGTATTGTATTTGTATTGTATAAAATAAATGTTTCTAGCTAAAATACGATTAATTTAATTATGGTATTCTGGAAAAAGGAGTTCACTTCTGTATGTGTGTCTGTAATCAATTATTGTTGTATTTATTTCTGTAGGGGTGAGAGATATCTAAGGAGAGAAAAACAACTCTCCATGGCTCTAGATTTACGAATGGAGGGATGTTGTTCTCTAAACAATAACTCTCCATTCTTAACAATAACTCTCCATTCTTAACAATAACTCGCCATTCGTACATTTACGAATGGCGTGTTATTGTTCTATCTCTCCATTCTTGGAAAATAATGGAGTGAGAAAACAATGTCATGACGTCATAGGTGTGCGTTAAGGCATACGATCCTTGAAACTGTCAAGTGAAAGAAAATTACCCTGATTATCGAATAGCTGATGTAGTCTTATAATGTCAGCTTTGATCCACTTCTTTATGAATAGTGTTTTATTATTAAGGGGGCTGTGCACCTTCAGGTACAGCCTCCGTAAAACTGCCGTAACTTCTTTATTATTCATTAAATCTATATAAAAGTATACATTTTCTTGCAGAAAAGGGTTCAATGAATCCAACCATGATCATGAAATTGACCATTTTGGGAGAAAATCATAAAAAACACGTTTTTTGACCCATTTTAGGTTTGGAAAAGATAACTCAAAATATATTTGGTTAAATTTTATCATACTAGTTTAATTATATTCCTCATGCAATTCCCTAGGAATCGGTTTTTTTTTTTAATTTTTACTTTATTATTTTTTGAATTATCGAACAAAAAGTGCCAAAAAAATATGATTTTTTACCAAAAAACGTGATTTTCACGATTTTAGAGGTTAAAAAACAGGTTTTTTGGCACTTTTTGGTCTGTAATTCAAAAAATAATAAAGTAAAAATTAAAAAAAAAAACGATTCCTAGGGTTGCACACCACTAAATACATCTCCCATAGGGTTACACGTGAAATGCACACTTTTAAAATGGATATTTCTTGACGTTATAAGAAACTGGTAACTTGAAATTTGGTTTCAACTTGAAGATGAAAGCCATGACTACTAACTCAACAACTCATATATGGGGGGTAACCGGCATAATTTTGAGCTAGAGCCTTTTCAAAAAGTACGAGTTGAGTTTTCCTGGTCACACGCAATTGTTGATAAAGATTATTGCGTCAGATACCGGAAATGACCTGAACACAAATGTCTCTGTTAAAATATTAAAAAATCATCATTGCATCAATTTTTTTGGACCTGAAGAACGCTGATGTGTCTGTCAAAATTCACACTATATTAATTTCGCCATAACTTGTAGTAAATACCCTAATTTTAAACTGTAATTTACAATAGGTCTCCCGTTTCGGCATAGAAACGGGCCGGTTTTGGACTTTTGCCTCAAAGGGGGTAGGGCCAGACGTTATTTAGTGGTGTGAAACCCTAGGGAATTGCATGAGGAATATAATAAAACTAGTATGACAAAATTTAACAAAATATATTTTGAGTTATCTTTTCCAAACCTAAAATGGGTCAAAAAACATGTTTTTTATAATTTTCTCCAAAATGGTCAATTTCATGATCATAGTTGGATTCATTGAACCCTTTCCTGCAAAAAAATGTATACTTTTATTAAGATTAAATGAATAATGAAGAAGTTACGGCAGTTTTACGGAGGCTATACGAAGGTGCACATCCCCCTTAAGTTGAATTGCGTTGTTATTCCAGATAATCTCATTGCCCATTACATTAACCTCTGACTTATGATACACTCTTTTAGCCGTGAACCAAGTCTTAAGAACGTTGGCATAGAAATCTGACATTTTGTTTATAAGGTCATGTTTTTTATACTGGGTACCCAAAAAAGGTGGATCTGTTACATTTGCACTACATATTATTACTTTGCATGCATATATTTTGGCTATTCTTTATCACACATACTTAAATTTGGTCTTATTTTGATGAGAAAGTATTTGGCCTTTATTTTAAAAAGAAAAATATAAACTACCATGGTTCTGTTAATTACAATAGTTCGTTAAACCTAATTAGTCAGGGTGGAAGAGTATGCGGAGGAGTATGTGGAGGAGGAGGAGTGCATAGTTGAACAAGTATGGTGCAATATACATTGGGCAAACATAAAATGAACTGGTTTCACTCTTGGTACAATTGTATATTGAAAACATAACATTATTGAAGCATATTTGAATTAAAAATATAATTAGTTAATTAAGGAATCATTAATTAGCATTAAATAAGAAGCTCAAAAAATTGTTAAGAAACGTAAGTTGGTCGCAGTTTGCGAATGTATGCAAACATTTGCCTGCACCAAACTGTCCATTTTAAAAGTATAGAAAGGTTGAGGTACCCTTTTGAATAAATAAATTTAACTATTTAATTAAAAATTAAAAGAAGATATGTAATTAACCTCATGTATTCTGTATTGTCTGGATGTTAATTAGCACATTTTGTTAAATGCGTTTGTGTGGTGTTATTACTTGTTTTTAACTGTGTTACCAAATAAGTAAAAAACTGCTGGTTTTCATCAAGCTTGTAAACTCAGGAGAATTATTAAGTTCTTAGGAATGCAACTGACCTAACCTAGTATAGGATGACCAGCATAAGCAGTTTGCCAATCAACATTGGATCACCCTATATGTTGAATACAACTTAAAACGAAAACATTTTATAATTCAATCTTAAATCAGACTCTTGAAATTTGAATACTGGGTTCAAACATTATGGAAACTAACCTAATTTGTTCATTTGAATGTGCTTTGCACATCATGAAGGTGCAAAAAGGATGAACGCAATTAATTGTATGCCACTAAACATGTGCCATTGGGAAAATTTGAGTCACCCTGTAGTTAAAGGGACCCTTTTTATTGAACATTATTTGAAACTCATACCACTTTAAGCATTTGCCACTTCAAATTGGAATGTAAAATCATGTTTCAGATGCAAATTTAAATTCATTCAATTTAATGATTTGTGGATAATCATGTTTACCTAAATTAATGTTTTAAACACCCTATATGTTTAAAATTAACAACTTTACATAAGAAAAGGGTGACTTTCAAAATCAATCAATGTTCATGTACATGTAATTGATGCATTTTTATTTGAAATCTACTTGAATTTTGTTAAAATACTAGTCTTTGTATGTATGTAGTAAAAGAAGCATTTTTCCGGAACTAAATAAACAAATTGTTAGACACCCTGTATGTCGGATTTCAGATTCATAATGAAATTTAATTTGCATATGTCTGGATGGGTATTTTATTAAACTACTTTAAATCTGTACTGAACTTTTCTCTCATTACTTCATATACATAGTGGAAGTAATTATTGAAACCCTTCATTTTTGCATCCGTTACAGTATATGCTTTCAGAAAATGTATACTTTTACCAACTTTAAATGTAAACTTTTTCAGATATAATGCATTAACTGAAAAAGGAACCTAATTTATGGAAAAAGGGACATGTAACACAAATTGTACCCAGTATAAAAAACATGACCATAATAGTCATACAATCAACATTAATATTTTTAAATGTTTGTGCCAATGCCAATTTTATTGATATTGTATAGCGCAATATTTTTCCATGTTGCAACATCATTATCAACAATTTTCTTGACCCAAGATAATTTTAAGGAGTCCAGGAAACTTGAAACATGAAACATTTTTATACCACCAATATCATAATCTGATATTGCCGTTTTCCTCTTAACAGCTTCGTTCCTATTCCAAATAAATTTAATAACCATTGTGTTGATTGTCTGGACAACATTATCTGGAATATGAATAGCAGTTGCTATGAAGGTGAGTTGGGATGCCAAAAGGGTTTTAACAATTAAGTTCCTACCAATCATTGAAAGTCCTCTCATCTTCCATGCACGTATCGAGCATTCAATTTTTTGCATTTTGTTATCCCAATGACAAGGGATTTTTCCAAGCGGAGTGTCGGGGCTATTAATGTTTCAAGGCATTATTTTTAGAGACCCTATCCAAATGGCATCACTTTTACCACGGTTAATGTGAAGACCAGAGATTTTGGCAAACTCTTCTAATATGAATAAAGCATGGTCTAAAGAATCTGTAGATTTAACAAAAATGGTAGTATCATCAGCAAAAGTAGACATTTTAACTTCATTCCGGGTGTAACCTGCGAGCGGGAGTTTAATACCTTGAATAAGTTTGGATTGACGAATTTTACAAGATAGAAGTTCAACGCTCACTACAAAGAGTAGGGGAGCCAAAGGGCAGCCTTGTCTCACACCACACTCTACGTCAAAGAACTTGGAAATATGACCATTGTTTATGATACCCATTGGATAAAGGAATTTCCCAAGTTGAACTTCTTAAGAGCATAAATTATAAAATCACGTTCAATACTGTCAAATGCTTTTTTGAAGTCCACACAAAGCATTATACCTGGGATATCATTATCATCAACATATCTTAGTATATCTCCAATTAAACGAATATTGTTATGAATACTACGACCCTTAATAAAGCCATTTTGATCATTATTGACAAGTTTTGTGAGAACTTGTTGAAGTCTAGTAGCTAGAGACTTGGTAACAATTTTATAATCAATATTCAGTAAAGTAATCGGACGCCAATTGTCTAAGCAGTCTCTAGTAAGCCCTTTCCCTTTATGGAGCAAAGAGATAATCCCCTTATTCTGAACTCTGGTAAACGCGCTTTTATTATACGATTCATTAAAGGCGTCAATAACAAGTGGACCAACTTTGTCCCAAAACTTATAGTAAAATTCAGCTGTTATACCAGGCTTTCTCAACTAGATTTGCTGATGCGCCACATTTTAGTAACCAACTTGTTGAAGCTCCACTTGGTCATATTTTTTAGAATTTACAATGGCAATTCCCCTTACAAAATATTTTGACATATATTATGTAGGCAACATAATAAATAATAATACTCTTTTGAGGGCAAATGCGCGCGCAGCGCGCGAAAAATTGCTGTCTTTATACATCTGACAGTCATAGGCCTATGAAATCTGGCTATATCATGATATGATTTATTTTTAAAACAAATTGTAATCACTCTCGCGCCACTTAGGATGCCTTGATGCGCCACAAGTGGCGCGCGCGCCACCATTTGAGAATGCCTGTGTTATACCATCATATCCAGGACTTTGTTGTTAGCCATACCTTTCAATGCATTAAGGCATTCATCATTTGTTATAATACCACTACATAATTCTTGATCGGCGACACTTAATTGTGGAGTGTTTACATTCATAAAAAAATCACTGAAACTGTTATTTGCTGTTGTACCCTGAGAAGTGTATATCTCAGAAAAGTAGTCAATTTCCTCCTCCAAGATTTGATTTTGATCAGTGATAATAATGCCCCGAGAGTTACATAATTTGGATACCGATTTTCGGTATACATTACTCTTCTCGAGATTAAGGAAGTATTTTGTTGATTTTTCACCTTCTTCAATCCACCTCTCTTTTGATCTTATTTGTAAACCCTTCATATAATGCTCATTTAATATCTCGTACTGAAGTTTCAGATTGTTGTAAGTTACCTTACCCTCATCATCCTCAGGATGTTTAGCAACATAGACGTAAGCTTCTTGAAGTTTCTGTTCAATGTCAACCAGTTTACACTTATCACTAACATTGGAGCCCCGTGCAAAGTCCATACTAAAACTACGAATGTTATTTTTACAAAGTATCCATAATTCGGCACGAGAAAGGGATTGACCATAAGTATTGATACACTCATCAATCATTAATAATATATCCTCAACAAATTTCTCATTACTTAACCATTTGTTGTTGAATTTCCAGTAGTTACTACCCTTTATCTTATTAAATGAAATACGCATGAGAACCGCTAAATGATCTGTTCTGGGAACTGTAAGAATTTTGACCGAGTCTGTAGCTGCATCAAACATGGATGGTATGAACCAGTAGTCAAGTGTACACATAATATGTGGTTTGCTTTGTTTCCATGTGTACCTTTTGTCTTGACCGTGCTTGACTCTCCAAATATCCACAAGTTCATGATCTTGAATAAAATCATTAATAATATTTGCACAGGCTGGGTTAGGTTTAGAGCCACCAATTTTGTCTAGTTCGGGGTTTAGCACAGTGTTAAAGTCCCCTCCTATAATCGTGTGACCATCTGTACTTTTGTCATTAATAATCTTGATCATGTTGCCCAAAAACTGTTTACGATCGTTAATATCATTTGGAGCATAACTATTCCACAGATAGTACAGAGTATCATTAATATTAATTTGTACACCCAACAATCTACCATCTGTGTCTCCATGTACTTTCACACTCTTAATATCGATCGTGTTTTTAATCCCAATCATAACACCACGACTATGGTTAGAACCATGGTTGGCAAAAAACATACCACCCCAGCCAGTAGGGAGGTCACGCTGCATGTCATATTTTGTTATACGCAAGAAAACAATGGAATCTTAGTGACTGCAATATTTGCTAGAAATAGCTTCGGAAAATGGTCTATTTGGGCATCTCAAATACTAAGAAACGTGTTAAAAATCATGTAGAATTTTAGAGGAGGGTCAATAACATCTGCAGAACGATAAAATGAATAGTTTTAAACACGTTTAGTGACCAAATTTATGTCGTACAATGTCGGGAAATTCACGTTTTGACAATCCGTGGTCTTCAAAATTACAGGAATCCTAACTCATTCTAAACCTCACCAAATCATGAAAAGTCCATGTACGTATTGCTCTATCTGGTTGGAGATAGCGAAGACCACGCAAACATCATAGCTTCATACAACGGAATGAAATCCGCCATAGAGATTACATGGCGAAAATCGTACAGATTTGCACTGCAGACCAGGCGATTGAATCTCACAATCTGTGCATTGTTTAGATTTGGCCCATAACATAGCGCACTCTATAACAGTTGCGACAAGCGATTAAGCAATCATAGTTGGGGCTGTTAAGGCATCACGGGGGAGCTTTAGTTCACATTAGTCTAAAAGCACCACATTTGGCCCATATGTTGCTCATACCATACTCTTTTGATTTTTGATGGATGCCAAAATTGGAGCCTTTTGGGACGGCCATATTGGCCAATTCCAATCTGGCCGCCATACTGGGGAATCAAAAATTCAAATTGCTTCAAATAGCTGAAAATTGTTTGTCTGAGCACCAAGACCACTTCCGATGTGTGGTTACTGAGATATTGAGCAAAACGTGAAAAGGTCGTTGACCTTTGCTTTTGGGCGTATATAGGCGTATAATAGGGATTGACCTTTCGACCCTGTTTAAGGCACAAAAACGACTCCAGGTGGTAACAATTACCATTTCTTGAACCATTGTGATCTGACGAACAATTTGACAAAATCGGAGCATGTTCAAATTTTGACCCCCAAAAGCAAAGGTCAACGACCTTTTCACGTTTTGCTTACCTCAGTAACCACACATCGGACAAACAATTTGGTATGCTTGTCAGCTTAATTGAAGCAATTTGAATTTTTGATCCCCCAGTATGGCGGCCATATTGGAATTGGCCAATATGGCCGTCCCTCCCAGAAGACTCCAATTTTGGCACTCATCAAAAATCAAAAGAGTATGGTTCGAGCAACATATGGGTTCACTTTTGGTGCTTTTAGAAGAATTTGAACCAAATAATCCCTTAGCCCCCAACTATTTGTAAATGATAGCGCGCCACCTATACCAGTTGCGACAAACTATTAAGGTCAAGAGAATCAGGGTTTTGTCTTGGGAGTTTCTTATCCCTTTATCCCTGTGCAGACCTCTGTGTAGGGACTGTTGACAATAGCATGACAATAGCAAGGCCGTTTGACTATTGTGTTTGTGCATGTTTGTGACGGCTGACCCCGTTTAACAATCTTCATAGCTTTCATATAGGGCTTGGGTGACCTAACTATTGACTGACCCCATTCTTTCCCCCAAGCATCAATATCCTTATCAGTACAGTATACTTCTTGAAGGAAAACAATCTGGGAATTGTGACGATTGAACCAATTAAACATGGATTTGCGTTTCTTGGGGTTCCGTAATCCCCGAACATTCAGTGTAATAAAATTATAACACATTTGAAGTACTCCTGAGACATGTTAGCCAGTCAATAGTTAGGTCACCCAAGCCCTATATGAAAGCTATGTAGATTGTTAAACGGGGTCAGTAGTCACAAACATGCACAAACACAATAGTTGAACGACCTTGCTATTGTCAAAACTCCCTACACAGAGGACTGCAGTGCACACTTATAAAACTCGCCCATTGCTTGTGTGGTAGATTTCGATCACGACAGGAGCATGCGCAGATGCGATTTTTGTGTAAGTGGTCTGTGATTTTGTCAATATTATATTTTTACTGTGATTTGTCGATCTGCATTAAATGCAAAAAGTAACAACGCCCCCGGCTGGACTCGAACCACCAACCTTTCGGTTAACAGCCGAACGCGCTAACCAATTGCGCCACGGAGGTGATTATTACTAGGCTGTTTTGGTTTGTCATGTTCACCCGTACACTTCCCCGTACACTTTCTTGCAAAGTCGGGCATCGTTTTTTCTCAAATGTTGCTTGCATATTGCCTTTGCTGTCGCGTTTAATACATGTGCTGTTACTTGAACTTGGAACCAACGTTTAATTTGAACTGTCTATTTTCAATAAAAAAATACTCCAATACGGGAAAAAAATCAGAAAAGCTCACAGACAACAAATAAGAACATCATTTTACTCGACCTAGAATTTCAATCAACGGATTTCAATCATCGGCAAAACCCGATGATGTGAGTGACGTCATTTAATGAGCTCATTAGCATAATTTATGTCCGTGAAATATACAATAGGGTTTTGGTAGTGGTGCAAATCTGTACGATGTTCGCCATGTAATGTCTATGGCGCCTAATGGCGGATTTCATTCCTTGGTATGAAGCTATGAAGTTTCCGTGGTCTTCGCTATCTCCAAGCAGATAGAGCAATACGTACACAGAATTTTTTGTAGACGAGGGTTCATTTCATGATTTGGTGAGGTTTAGAATGAGTTAGGATTCCTGTAATTTCGAAGACCACAGATTTTCAAAACGTGAATTTTCCAACATTTTACGACACAAATTTGGTCACAAAACGTGTTTAATACTATACATTTTACCGATCTGCAGATGTTATTGACCCTCCTCTAAAATTCTACCTGATTTTTAGCACGTTTCTCAGTGTTTGAGATGCCCAAATAGACCATTTTCCGAAGCTATATCTAGCAAATATTGCAGTCACTGATACTCCATTGTTTTCTTGCGTATAACAAAATATGACATGCAGCGTGACCTCCCTACTGACTGTAGCCTCATGGAATCTATAGATGGTGTGACCGGTGACGTAGTGCCCGGCGGTTTGCGTGCGCACCTACAGGGAACGGTGCTTTAATTCACACTTGATTGATCGTTACTTACCATGCTTACGGTGTAATAGTGCAGAAGTCATGGTATGCATCCCTAAGCACAATGAGAGACCAGGTACTAAATCTGGATGCCCGGCGGTTTGCGTGCGCACCATAAGGGCATGTGCTTTTAAAATTGGCGCTCAGTGATGTGTGTTTTGCTTTCATATAGTATGATGTATGCAGTAGTCATGGACTAGTACCCCTAGCATGTCTTCAGACCAGGCGCTAATCAATATGTAAACACTACTGATGTAAACAACGGTCACCTCATCTATACAATAATAATAATAATAGTAACTTATAAATACCATCAACTATCCAAGACGAAACAGCAGATAAAACATTACAATGACTAGCCAAGGCAATGGAATTATCTTGCACAATATACTTAATAAGAATCAATCGTGTATGGCCAGGGATAAAGGGATAAGAAACTCCCAAGACAAAACCCCGATTCTCTTGACCTTAATAGTTTGTCGCAACTGGTATAGGTGGCGCGCTATCATTTCCAAATAGTTGGGGGGCTAAGGGATTATTTGGTTCACATTCTTCTAAAAGCACCAAATTGGACCCATATGTTGCTCATATACCATACTCTTTTGATTTTTGATGGATGCCAAAATTGGAGCCTTCTGGGAGGGACGGCCATATTGGCCAATTCCAATATGGCCGCCATACTGGGGGATCAAAAATTCAAATTGCTTTAATTAAGGGTGCACACAACTATTAGAGTCACCGTCAAAGCTTCCGGCCATCGCCATCACCCAGCTAGTCCCTAAATAACGGAAAGAATGATTCATATTGACATTATTTGGCATCAAAGATGATTGAATTTGGTCTCTATTTGTTCACTGAATTATACCTGATATATTCTGAATGAAAAGAGGATACATCTAACGTTTTATTTAAAAATATTGGCGGAAGGATACACATTGAACACAACGCGCTACAAGGTGTGATTTCTTGTTCAAAATGACTACGCTGTATAAAGAGGGAAATATTGAAAAATCTGAAAGGGCAACCCGACCTGAATTTTTGACCCAAGTTAGATCTATGTGTGTTAATTACTATTCCAACATTTTATAAACATGATAAACGTAGTTGCAAGGTAACTCAAGATATCGCCGTTTACCTAAGGCACATTTCCCATAGAAACACACGGTAGCGCGTAATAGTTGTGTCTAAGCATACCAAATTGTTTGTCTGATGTGTGGTTACTGAGATATTGAACAAAACGTGGGGGTCAAAATTTGAACATCCTCCGATTTTGTCAAATTGTTTGTCAGATCACAATGGTTCAAGAAATGGTAATTGTTACCACCTGGAGTCGTTTTTGTGCCTTATACAGGGTCGAAAAGTCACAATCCCTATCATACGCCTATATACGCCCAAAAGCGAAGGTCAACGACCTTTTCACGTTTTGCTCAATATCTCAGTAACCACACATCGGAAGTGGTCCTGGTGCTCAGACCAAGGAGTTATCATAGTTAATATAATAACTCCTTGCTCAGACAAAAAGAAATTCAGTTAAATTGAAGCATTTTTGATTCCCCAGTATGGTGGCCATATTGGAATTGGCCAATATGGCAGTCCCAGAAGGCTCCAATGTTGGCATCCATCAAAAATCAAAAGAGTATGGTATGAGCAACATATGGGCCAAATTTGGTGCTTTTAGACGAATGTGAACTAAACCCTAACAGCCCCAACTATGATTGCTTAATCGCTTGTCGCAACTGTTATAGAGTGCGCTATGTTATGGGCCAAATATAAACAATGCACAGATTATGAGATTCAATCGCCTGGTATGGCCTACTTGAAATGGTAAGTGGAACAGCTGATCGAATGATCTGTTATCCATGGAATTCGAGTGTAAGCCTTTTGTCTGAAACATATGTTTTGTATATGGATCATAGACAAATAAATAATAATAATAGTGATAATACAATGTTACCAGGGTTTTGAACCGATAACGGATATTGATATATAGGTTTTCCCGGCCAATTTGAAAATCTTATCAATCAAATTAGCTTTCCAGTATTCAAATTCACGCTAAATTGAATGATTTTCCAAAAGCTAATTTCTATTTCCATATATCAGCATTCAATTACATTTCGATGTATTCAATTTCATTTCGAAGTATTCCATTTCATTTCCAAGTATTCAAATTCACTTTCATGCATTCAATTTACCTATTTAATCATATGATATGTAAAATCTTTATTCAAATTCAATTGCATATTTGTGCACAATGGTCAGTGATCATAATCGTATTTTCATTTTCATTTATGAGTATGCAATTTAACACTTTTTAATTCCATTTAAATTAAGTAAGCAGAATCAGTGGCGATGTGTATATATCTTTTTGGAATATTTTTAGGAATGAGGGGATAATGGTTTCAAACATGGCGTAATGTCTGCGATTAGGTCATTATGCATTACCTTCATGTTCTTGTTTGGACATAAGTTGAGAAAGGCGTTGGAGTGTTCCCTTTATCCTCCATTTACAGATATTCTAATTACATGCGATGTTTATTTCATATAATTATTGATATGAATAAATGAACGAATAATTATACAAGAAAAATGTATAATTATATGCCTATCCATTAGGACATATAAATATATATAAATGCTATGCTCGGACAGGGGGTGTCTGAGGGGGGATGTGCCCCCCCCCCCCCCCCCCCCCCCCACCCAGAAGTAGAAAAAGGTTCAATTTACGAACTCATTTGGTGCGATCTGGTGTATACTTTTGACCAAAATGTTATCGAAAAGCCACCTCTTCATTTCCAATTTTTTTTTTATCAATGCACGAAAGAAGATGAGCATATTATACTAATACATTTTTGATTTAAGTATAGATGGTTTAAAAGCTCAAACAGGGGGGGGGGGTCTGAGGGGGATGTGCCCTCAGAATTGGATTTTTGTTCAATTTTCGAACTTTTTGTCCCCTCTTCTTCCCCTATCTTTCCCTTTTTTCCTCTTTTTTTCCTTCCCCTTTTTTGGTGGAGGGGGCCGTGTCGCCCCCATGTATAGCACGGGGAGGGGGGGGGGGGGGGGGAGTGGAGGAGGAGGAGGTGGAGGCAGATCAGCGGCTGCCATTGCGTGATATTCAGTTGGTTAGGAGGATTGCTGTAGAAAAGAACCTTGAATACAATCTATGGTTTGATGATATCTTCGCCAAAGAGTTACACATATTTTTGGAATTTGATTGCTCAACATAGTGTTACTTAATAGAATGCAATAATATGGTAATTGTTTGCACAGAAATGTAATTGAATTCACGATATGACAGCTACACTAATCCTCCATGAATTAGTTTGCAGTTATATCGAATAGCGTGATGGATATACTATATTGAATGCTTCTATTGTCAACTAACTTGAATGGATAGTGTCATTGAATGCTGATATTACTTAATTGAATGCTGATATTACTTAATTGAATGACTTTATATGGAAATTGACATTATACTAAATCCGTTCAACCAATTTAGCGTGAATTGAAACTACAGAAATACTAAATAGAATGAAGTAAGTTTTAAATCGACTGGGAACACCCATATTTACGATATAAGGTGTCATAAAATTGAGAACATGGTTATAGATCATAATATCAAAGCGCTTGCATACAGGGTGAGTCAGAAAGAAGTTTACCCGGATCGGTGATGTTTTAAAAAACAAACAAATGACACTCGAGAGTTCAGTTAAGCATATATTTAACAAGCATTCTCTCCTGCTTATTAGGAAAAAAGAATGACACAAATTGATCATTGCGAAGAGGAGTTATGCCTATTTTAATAAAGGTACTCATTTTGCAAGCTGTCCACGGAATACTTGACAAAGACAAAACAAATGTAAAGTAAGCATTTTAGCTTGACAAAACATGAGCGCTTTCAGTAAAACAGGCATAACTTCTCTTAGGAATGATCAATTTGCTTCATTGATTTGCTCTAATAAGCAGCAGAGTATATTTGGTAAATAAATGCTTTACTGAACTTTTAAGTGTCATTTATTTGTTTTGAAAAACATCACCAATCTCGGTCAATAGGGAAGTACGCAGCTAAAATGCATACTTTACATTTGTTTGGTCAAGTATTCCGTGGACAGCTTGCAAAATGAGTACCTTTATTAAAATAGACATAACTCCTCTTAGCAATGCTCAATTTGTGTCATTCCTTTTTCCTAATAAGCAGGAGAGAATGCTTGTTAAATATATGCTTTACTGAACTCTCGAGTGTCATTTGTTTGTTTTTTAAAACACCACCAATCCGGGTAAACTTCTTTCTGACTCACCCTGTACATGACAATCATAAAGGCTGTTATTTATCATACTAAATACATGTATAAGATATATGCTATACATACAATGTGGGAAATCATTTATGAATTTCTTACTTTCATTTATGTTAATGGTATTGAAAGGATGATTGAGAAACATACGTTAATTTGTACACATTATTCAATCCACGTAAATTGACAGTTTGAGAGACTGTCTTTGTTCAAGCAGTTAATATAGGTTATCCCAGTCGATTTAAAACTTACTTCATTCTAATTAGTATTTCCGTAGATTCATATCACGCTAAATTGGTTGAACGGATTTAGTATAATGTCAATTTCCATATAAAGTCATTCAATTAAGTAATATCGGCATTCAATTAAGTAATATCAGCATTCAATTAAGTAATATCAGCATTCAATCACAATATCCATTCAAATCAGTTGACAATAGAAGCATTCAATATAGTATATCCATCACGCTATTCGATATAACTGCAAACTAATTCATGGAGGATTAGTGCAGCTATCATATCGTGAATTCAATTACATTACTGTGCAAACAATTACCATATTATTGCATTCTATTTAGTAACATGTTGAGCAATCAAATTCCTAAAAATGTGTAACTCTTTGGCGAAGGTATCATCAAACCATAGATCGTATTCAAGGTTCTTTTCTATCATCTACCTTCAATAAACCTACACGTATTCAAAAACTACTCAGCAAGCCTCCTATCCAACTGAATATCACGCAATGGCAGCCGCTAATCCGCCTCCACCTCCTCCGCCTCCACCTCCTCACCCTCCCCGTGCTAGACGAGTTCAACTGTCAGGTTATTGACGGATGAACATTATGATGAAAGATCTAACCAAAATGATCAAAAACAAAGAAGCAAGAACATAATCCTAACCATCCCCATTAATGACTTAAAATATGCATATATGAAAAATGAAGAATAAACAGAATAAATAAATATATATAAAAGATAAAACAATGCAATGAAATGCATGCAAAAGATAAAATAAAGATAGACATATACATTACAATAGACCTACACATAGTCTACTGTCAAACAGTGTGTAGGTCCTAACCCTATACGTAGGGAAATGTTATAGGCCTATGACCTATTTAGGACGTTGCATGGCTCGTCAGGGTCACCAGTCAGCTGTAGAACGGGGCTCCGTTTCAATTGAGGGCGCTCTATTTAGTAACGCACTGCCGTCATTTTTTACACGGCGGTTCATCAAGTGACGGAAGTCTGTCACCCGACGGAATACGAACAAAAAAACACTTTTCAATAGAGGGCGGGCTTGGGAACGGGACGGCGTTTCCAAGGGAACGGCCTCACGTCACAGTAATTTTCAGGATTAATAAAAAGCCGATTTTGCCGATTTTAAACAACGAAATAACTCTCTTATCATAGAGATAACCGTTACAAAGGCATAACTTCTGAATACTATAGGGCTTATATTTAATGTAAAAATGATCACACTTAATCCAAAAATTCTATACAATGGTGTAATATCGTCTAGAAAATGGTGGTCTCATCGCAGCAAACCGGTCAAAAAGACATAATTTTAGCTTGTGTCGTTTGATGTTGGGGTCAAAGGTTTAATCAAATCATCGAACTGGATGTCGCAATGAGTTCTGGTACCTTATGCTGCCCTCAACTGGACGGATAGTTACTTTTTATGCAAATAATTGGGGGTAAAAGGCGAAAATTCAATCAATGCGCAAATTGACGGGTGTACGTTACCTTGGTTACGTACATGTATACCCGTCGTTTTAGAGCGCCCTCAATTGAAACGGGGCCCCGTTCTACAGCTGACTGGTCACTGTTCGACGAAGTTCCACAGCATTTATATATATTTATATGTCCTAATGGCTAGGCATATAATTATATATTTTTCTTGTATAATTATTCGTTCATTTATTCATATCAATAATTATATGAAATAAACATCGCATGTAATTAGAATATCTGTAAATGGGGATAAAAAGGGAACATTCCAACGCCTTTCTCAACTTATGTCCAAACAAGAACATGAAGGTAATGACCCAATCAGAGACATTACGCCATGTTTGAAACCGTTATCCCCTCCTTTCTAAAAATATTAAAAGATGTATACACATCGCCACTGATACTGCTCTTTTGTCTGGTTGGGGATTTTTGTCAGGGGTTATTTCCTTTTTGTTGATTTTGATGGGGTGTTGGCAAAGTTAAGTTTTGCTTGTTTCTTTGCTGTTTTCTTTTTTGAACGTTTTTCGCTAGTTGACTGTTGTTGTACTGGTGTCTGAAATTCTGAAGACTCACCGGGCGCGGGGTTCTTACTCAAGATTGATTGTACTTTTTTAAGGAGTTCTGGAGAATTTGCACTATCAGGATTTAAACAATGCTCTATTAATTCTTGGGTGAGAGCTAACGCTTCCGCGGCACGGTCATTTATTATCTCGTTACTTGGCCCAATGGCACTTGTTGCATTCTCTATGGTAGGTTCGGGCGTCGGGGCCACTTGTTCATTAGGGCATTCATAACTGCGATGACCAAACATGGCACAGTTAAAACACTTTGGACCTTTGTCTCCTTGTGGGCAGTTGAACTTCACGTGTCCGTTCTCGCCGCAGAGGTAGCATTTGGGCGACGGTTTTGTCGGGCAATCAGAGATAGTGTGGTCGTTACAGTGACAATATTTGCAGAACTGTTCTGGCTGGCCATTATAGTACAGAGTTATTTCTACATTTGTTAGAGCCTTGGGGTCTAGTGGATTTGGTATGGCCATCGATGAGTATCTTGGCTTGTCCGTGATTATTTGGGACACGTAGCAAAATCTGTTCCCCGTCATTAGATGGTGAAACTGATTTCTATAACCTTGATCCTTTGACTTGTGTCTAAATATGGGGCTTGCCAATTTGGCAAAAGAGCTTACCCAGGATGCAATGTCTTCCTCTGAAACGTTCTGAGGGACTCCATGAATACTCAATCGGATGTTAGCTTGTGATTTTGTGGCATTGCTGTAGTCAGCTATCTTAAAACTTTTACCCTTGAGCTCCATCGAATCTGTGGCTAGTACACGACCTTTCACTTGCGTCGAAGCCAGGTTTATTATCCAGTGTGGTAGTTTTTGGCCCATGTACTGTACACCGAGAATGTCCCATTAAGGTGCGATATTACATTTAGCTGCATTAGAAACCTAATAGCCACCAATAGCCTCAGCTATTGCGGATACTAGCTAATGGTACTTGTAGCTGATATTGGATGATATTAGGTAATAAAGGGGGATATTTGATATTAGCTATAGGTAACAAGATATAAGCTACTACAATTCACCCGTTAATGCCGTAGCTATTATCAGCTATAGCTAGCTAATATGGTATATCAGTATATAGTACTCAAATACAGCTAATATCAGCTATTATATATTAGCTATAGCTATAAGATATTAGCTATTACAATGTGCTTATTGTATTAACTAATATCAGCTACAAACCTACCTATAGCTGATATTAGCTATTACAACATTCTATTATAACAATCATATAAGCTATTGCTCTCTAATATAAGCTGATATCGGCTAACTAGAGCGCTAGCTAATACACTGAGCCAAAAAAGAAACTTATAAAAAAAAAGAACTTATAAAATTTTAACAGATCACCAAATAAAATTCTGTGCATGAAAATGTACCAAATTTGGATACAATATTACTAATATTACCATTAATATTGTATTCAAATTTGGTACATTTTCATGCACAGAATTTTATTTGGTGATCTGTTAAAATTTTATAAGTTTCTTTTTTTTATAAGTTTCTTTTTTGGCTCAGTGTATAACCTACTACCCGATAATGCGATATGATAGTTCGATTTCTTCTTTATTGTAAACATAGATATACCAGCTATTAGCTATTACAACAATCTAATATACGCTATTGGAAGCTAATATAAACTATTGGTAGCTAATATCAGCTATTGATAGCTAATATCGGGTTATGCGCTAATGTAGTTAGATTTTTATTTTATTATAAACCTAGCTATAGCTGATATAAGCTATTACAACAATCTATTATAAGCTACGGGTAGCTAATATAAGCTATTGGTAGCTAATATAAGCTATCGATACCTAATATTGGCTAATAGGATAATGGTATATAGATTTTTACTTTATTCTAAATCTAGCTATAGCTGATATTAGCTATTACAACCTTCTATTATAACAATCATATAAGCTATTGCTATCTAACATAAGCTGATATCGGCTTAATAGAGCGCTAGCTATAGCTAATATCCGCTAATGCGATATGGTAGTTCGATTTCTTCTTTATTTTTAGACATAGATATACCAGCTATTAGCTATTACAACAATCTAATATACGCTATTGGTAGCTAATATAAGCTATTGGTAGCTAATATAAGCTATTGGTAGCTAATGTCAGCTATTGATAGCTAATATCAGCTATTGATAGCTAATATCGGGTTATGCGCTAATGGTAGTTATATTTTTACTTTATTATAAACCTAGCTATAGCTGATATTAGCTATTACAACAATATATTATAAGATAAAATATTAACTTGATCGTTTCCCAAACACATCAAGGGTCGTTCTTTAAAAAGCCAAAACACCTTTTAAGGTGGTTACATTTTATATAACTTGGTGTAGGAAGCCAATGACGTTTAAACCGGTATTAAAAGCGTGTTAAGAGTTTAAACTTGGTGTTCGAAGCCATAGAAATTTAAACACTTATTTAGCGTTAAAACATCAAATCGATCCCGTAACACACGATTGGTCGTTCTTTAAAACGTGTAGGTGTAGGAAGCCAATAAAAGTTAAAATTCTTATTATGCATGATAACACTTTCCACGCGGCCATAATTTACCATAATTATTATCCACAACAGATTTTTCGGAAACCTCTCGTAAAAGTTTTCAATGTAGAAAAAAATATAAAATAAAGATAGCCCATTAGCAGATAGGGGTAGCTGATATAAGCTAACAGGTTGTGATAGCTGATAGCTCAATAGCTACGTTTTCCAGGGTAAAAAATATAAAATCAAGATAGCCCATTAGCAGATAGGGGTAGCTAATATAAGCTAACGGGTTGTAATAGCTGATAGCTCAATTGCTACGTTTTCCAGGGGAAGAAAATATAAAATAAAGATAGCCCATTAGCAGATAGGGGTAGCTTATATAAGCTAACGGGTTGTGATAGCTGATAGCTCAATAGCTACGTTTTCCAGGGGAAAAAAATATAAAATAAAGATAGCCCATTAGCAGATAGGGGTTGCTAATATAAGCTAACGGTTGTAATAGCTGATAGCTCAATAGCTAAGTTTTTCGAGGGAAAAAATATAAAATAAAGATAGCCCATTAGCAGATACGGGTAGCTAATATAAGCTAATGGGTTGTGATAGCTGATAGCTCAATAGCTAAGTTTTCGAGGGAAAAAATATAAAATAAGATAGCCCATTAGCAGATATGAGTAGCTGATATAAGCTAACGGGTTGTGATAGCTGATAGCTCAATAGCTACGTTTTCGAGGGGGGGAAATATAAAATAAAGATAGCCCATTAGCAGATATGAGTAGCTGATATAAGCTAACGGGTTGTGATAGCTGATAGCTCAATAGCTACGTTTTCGAGGGGGGAAAATATAAAATAAAGATAGCCCATTAGCAGATAGGGGTAGCTAATATAAGCTAACGAGTTGTAATAGCTGATAGCTCAATAGCTAAGTTTTCGAGGGAAATATATAAAACAAAGATAGCCCATTAGCAGATAGGGGTAGCTAATATAAGCTAACGGGTTGTGATAGCTGATAGCTCATTAGCTAAGTTTTCCAGGGAAAAAATATAAAATAAAGATAGCCCATTAGCAGATAGGGGTAGCTAATATAAGCTAACGGGTTGTGATAGCTGATAGCTCAATAGCTAAGTTTTTGAGGGAAAAAATATAAAATAAAGATAGCCCATTAGCAGATACGGGTAGCTAATATAAGCTAACGGGTTGTGATAGCTGATAGCTCAATAGCTACGTTTTCGAAGGAAAAAATATAAAATAAAGATAGCCCATTAGCAGATAGGGGTAGCTAATATAAGCTAACGGGTTGTGATAGCTGATAGCTCTATAGCTACGTTTTCCAGGGGGGGGGGGGGGGGAAATATAAAATAAAGATAGCCCATTAGCAGATAGGGGTAGCTAATATAAGCTAACGGGTTGTGATAGCTGATAGCTCAATAGCTACGTTTTCCAGGGGGGGAAAATATAAAATAAAGATAGCCCATTAGCAGATAGGGGTAGCGAATATAAGCTAACGGGTTGTGATAGCTGATAGCTCAATAGCTACGTTTTCCAGGGGGAAAAAAATAAAATCAAGATAGCCCATTAGCAGATAGGGGTAACTAATATAAGCTAACGCGTTGTGATAGCTGATAGCTCAATAGCTACGTTTTCCAGGGGAAAAAATATAAAATCAAGATAGCCCATTAGCAGATACGGGTAGCTAATATAAGCTAACGGGTTGTGATAGCTGATAGCTCAATAGCTACGTTTTCCAGGCGAAAAAATATAAAATCAAGATAGCCCATTAGCAGATAGGGGTAGTTAATATAAGCTAAACATTACTTTTGTTAGGGGTACCCCTTTAGCTGATAGCGATAGCTAATATACGATCCCTATACATATACATGTATAATAGTAACAAAAATCTTGTTACATTTAGCAAAAAAGGGCTACTGTTAGAATATATAATATACACATAAATAGCTCCTAATAGCCAAGGCCCTAAAAAAAACCTGTAATACCGCACCTAACTCGAATGTCCGCTGGTTGTATTTTTTTCCGTTACACTCTCGTCCACTGCATCTAATAGCGCTGATGCTACTCAGGGACAATCAAATGGAGGGACAACTAGACATGGTTCTGGTCTGAGACCAGGACACCTTGATTTTTTATGGATTAATGACCTCTAGTCACCCCATATGACATGTCACTTTTAATGGATCCAACAAATCTTTTGACCAATTCTGACAATCATGGGTCATTTCCTCCCGAAAAAATAGCATTTTGAGTGCGAGGAGTGCAAATTGACCTTTTGACCCCTCGTGACCTATGTTGACCTTTGACCCAATAAAAATTATTTGCCTTTTTTTTCTTGTTTCATCAATGCCTACAAGATGAAACAAATCCGGTCAAAATCGGAGCATGTCTTATATTTTACCCCTGTTTAGGTCAATGACCCCTAGTGACCCCATATGACATGTCACTTTTAATCGCTGAAGACCCTATATGTACATGGATCCAAGAAATCTTTTGACCAATTCTGACAATCATGCGTCATTTCCTCCCGAAAAAATAGCATTTTGAGTGTGAGGAGTGAAAATTGACCTTTAGACCCCTAGTGACCCCAAATATATTTTGATTTTAAAAACCGAACTATTATATATGCGTACGGTCAAAATGAATATGTTGACAAATTCTGACGATCCTAGGTCATTTCACTAAATTGCAAACGCGTTTTAAGTGAAAATCACGTTTTGACCACTTATGACCCCTGTGTGACCTTTGACCCCAAACTGTGAAGACCCTATATGTAGGTCTGGTAGGGGGTCCTACTGACCAAATCTGGTGATTGTAGCATGTACACTGTAGAAAAAATAGCATTTTGAGTGCAAGGAATGAAAATTGACCTTTTGACCCCTAGTGACCTATGTTGACCTTTGACCCCGTGAAAATGATTGACTTTTTTTCTTGTCTTATCAATGCCTACAAAATGAAACATGACCTGTCAAAATCGAAGCATGTCTTACATTTTACCCCTGTTTAGGTCAATGACCCCTAGTGACCCCATCTGACATGTCACTTTTAATCGCTGAAGACCCTATGGACATGGATACAAGGAATCTTTTGATCAATTCTGACAAATCATAGGTCAATTCCTCTCGAAAAAATAGCATTTTCAGTGCGAGGAGTAAAAATTTACATTTTGACCCCTAGTGACCCCAAATGATTTTTAATTTTAAAAACCGTTCTTTTGTATATGCGTACGGTCAAAAGGAATATGTGGACCAATTTTGACAATCCTAGGTCATTTCACTAAATTGGAAATGCGTTTTAAGTGAAAATCACGTTTTGACCACTAGTGACTTTTGTGTGACCTTTGACCCCTAACTTTGAAGACCCTATATGTAAGTCAGGTAGGGGGTCCTACTGACCAAGTTTGGTGATTGTAGCATGTAAACTGTAGAAAAAATAGCATTTTGTAGATGGGTCTGATAGAAAGAAAGAAAGAAACGGCAGAGATAGAGAACCTTGATTTTTGAAAAATCAAGGTAAGAAACTATTGTACTATTGTATGTATGCGTGTTGCGGGGGTACAAATATCATCAGTTGAGCAAGCATACACAATACATTCATGAATGGGCACTGGTACAAATCTCAGCAATCATACTGCACGAGTCGCTGTGTGTCTTGCTCGATACGGATGGACCCTTAGTCGGGTGAAAGCTCGACATGACCGTGAAGTAGGGTACAAATGTGATTTTATTGCTGAAAATCATGGATGAGTAAGTCTAGATTTACACCACCGGGTACCAAAATGGTACTCTTGGGCAACTTTTTTTTATTGACGTCTTAAGCCATAATAATGACAGTTATAATAATGACAAATATATTTGCAACACAAACATCTTGTGTTTGGTATGAAATTTTAATTTCATACCAAACACAAGATGTTTTAAAAAGCACGGCCTATAGATTCAAATTCAGGCTAATGACGCAATCGTTTTTATCTTAGCATTTTTAGTGTCTTAGCTGTTCTCAATGTTGTTAGTTTTAAAATATAAGTCTTTGCTTCTATTTCCAGCTTATTTTGAATCACTTTACCCGCAATGTTATGCTATTTCACAGTGTTTCCAAATTAATGAGGCCTAATGTTGTTTTTACATGCCTGTACGCAACTATTCATATGTAAGATGTAGGAGAAGTAATATAATGAGAATACCAGTAACTGCAGTATAGGGGTTTCTTATGTTCTGAGGGTGGAATTGTGAAGTATTATATGGGCCTACTGTTGCCCTTCAACAAGGCACGGTTTTAATTAAACAAAATAACCACAAATAATGAAGACCATAGTCTCAATCTACTTGTATTAAATATTTGAACGTTTTCAAAAGAAATAATTATCAGTATGCTGATGTGCCTCTAACTCCAAATATATTACTAACAAGCACCTGATGTGAATGGAGACAGGCATTGACAGTTTGACAGTTTTACTTGTAACATCTTGAAATAGACAGGCAGGATATAGCGTTTTATGTACGTTGCATGAAATTACAGGTGACATGAAATTACAGGTGACATGAAATCACAGGTGACATGAAATTACAGGTGACATGACATGTATGAATACATTTTAATCACGTTTGACCTCTTTTGACTATTGTATGTATTTATTATATCATTTTATATGTATTCCAGGAGTCAACAGCTTAAATTTGATACCAAACATGATATTTTGTTTATAAGACCAACTATATTAAATACTAATATATAATATGACAGATTTTGTCATAAATATAACATTATCGAAAAGGGCGTGGCTTGACGTCAATAAAAAAAACCTGAATCTAGACATTCCCCCTCATGTAACATTTTCAGCAATAAAATTGCATTTGTACCCTACTTCACGGTCATGTCATAATTGTGAAGATATCCACTTGACTACATACCTGTGCAATTCCTACTGAACTACTATACTCTAGAAATGCAAATATATATCATCAAAGAACATCATTTTCCGATTAATTTGGATATTGAATTCAATAGGAACAAAATGTCTATAGATGAGGTGACCGTTGTTTACATTTAGGACGCCCTCTGTTGATTTGAGACAAAACACACCGGGCAAGAGTTCCTATAGTTTACATAGGCCAGATCAACTAGATTGTGGTGTCACAGCAAATTGTTATTAAAACTGTCTTTAAACTTGCTTAGGAATGCTATAAGCTATCGCATTTCACACAACAACAACAAAATGAGTTTTACAATTCATTAGAAAGAAATTTCATGTTGTCTTCATTAACTTTACTGTATATTCTGCCTGGAGGGAATCAACAGAGGGTGTCCCATTTGTAAATACATGACGTCACCGGTCACACCATCTATAGTTTAAACTTCCCAGGAAAAATATTAATTTCTTTGTTCTAGCATGTTTTCACATTTTTTATAAATCTAAAATCATCACATTTTTCTCAAATATACCGATTATTATTAACACTAGAACGTTATTTATTGAACAAATCACGTATAAATTGTATTCAGTTTGACCTAGGCCCAAGTTTTTTTGAAAATTATATTTTGATCATTTTTCGAAAGATTATAGGGCAACCTTTGAGTTCCTTGAATAAAAACACACCGCAACTACTAGAGCTAACCCGCAACACGCATGTTTTGTTCTTTTTTTGTAATTGAATACAATGATGTAACGATACCATAGGTCGTTTCTAGTCCCTCCATTCGATTGTCCCTGTGCTACTTCACACTCGTTAGCTCTGGTACCGCGATGTGCGTCAATGCGTACCCATAGTTTAACCAGGCCCTGCTACTGAGATTCTCGGCGGCTGTTACTCCGATACAACGTGCAAATCGTATGGAAACAATTTTTAAGACAGACGGGACCGGCTAAATGCCGGGACCAGCATGGAGAAACGGCCAATGAAAAAATAACATCGTAGTTAAAGTCATCGTATATAGACCCTATGTTTTTCCCGAACAAAAACTGAACGTCGCGCACTTGTGATACCGCCTTCGCAAGAAGGCTTGTACTGTTAACTGTTGTTTTGTCCGGCCAAAATACGGACAATCCAACTGGGGCTACAGGACTTGGGAATTTATCACCGTTTCGTCCGGGCGGCTTAATTTCTTTCTGCAACTATAACGGGATGCATCCCATTGTGTTACTACGCTTTCACACGTGTACTACGCTTTATTCCGTGTAGCGATCTGTTGTCTATTGCATCCCGTTATAGTTGCATAAAGAAAATACGCGTCCGGGCGGCGTATTTTCTTTATGCAACTATAACGGGATGCATAGACAACAGAACGCTACACGGAATAAAGCGTAGTAACACAATGGGATGCATCCCGTTATGGTTGCAGAAAGAAATTAAGCGTCCGGGCGGGGTTAGTCTTTGAACAAGGTCTTGCATTGTAGTTTTCAATTTATAAACGTGTGCGTCGATTACGGTCGATACTTAACATTTCTGGTGTGTCCATAGCTAGCTATGCAGTAGCGCCAACAAATATTCGTACGAACAAGAAAATAAAATAAAAACCCGCATACACTTTACACTAATTAAATACATAAATACACGTTTCAATTCAACTTTCGCCTAGCCTATCCTTTAGCGTAAATAAAGAGTAAGACTTGGATAAGTCTAAAAAATTGACGCGGACAGGCGGTAAATTGAATTGAATGTACATGTATACCGGCAGCATGTGCAGCGGGTGACTTGCCACTACATGTAGGTCTAAAACCATTTTGTCTAATAGTACCCATTTAGTCTAATACCAAATTGGTGTAAGACAAGTTGGGTCCGGGGAGGGGGGGGGGGGTGTTCTTTCGTCAAAATCGTACGTGGATGTGTCTCCCGAAAATGTGACTTTCTCTATACCTATGTTTTGGCTAATTTCCCACCCATCCTACCAATTTGGTTAGAAAAGCACCCGATTGTGCACAAATTGGGCGCTTTTTACGCGCTTTGGTGTGTGATGAAAACCAACCCATCGCTATACCAATTTTTGCAAAAAGGCACCCCATAAGGTAGGCACATAAACGTATACCATATCAATGTGAGCGTAAACAATTATATTATTGCTCGATAAATAAGTGATTTAAATTGAGTTCAGTTTGATACTGATAGCAAAACTTGTTGTAAAATCGTTCGGCAATGTCTTGCTAGACGTCCCGTAACTCAAGTGCGCATGCTCAAACCAATTAAAATACGTTGTAGCTATCACGGTTTATTCCGTACGGGACGTGAGGCAAGATATAGCCAATCATTTTACTAATGTGTCCAACAATTTCTCCTTTGCACACTTTGTTTATACATTCAGAGATGTCACTTTTAGCTTGTTATAGCTAGGCTAATAATATACAATTGTAAGCAAGTTTGCGGCCTCTTTGATTTTAGGCTGGTAACACAATCCCATAGTGCATTTCGTTAAAATAGTGTAAATATTTTTTTCAACCGTACGTATCACGTGACAACCACGATCGTTTTCGCAAAATATCGCAAAATGGCGCGGTACCCCCCCCCCCCCCCCCCCCCCCCCCCCCCCCCCCTAGGATTGTCCCAAGTTCTTGCGAGGGCGCCCACACTGTTCTCGATTTCTAAAAGAGTAAGTCCTCCTTAGTATTCCTCCATGGTTTAACGTTCGTTAATTGATCGGCCGAGTCGATATTGGTAGCTATGGCCGCCATATTCAACCGTTGTGTGGGGAAAATATACAGATGGCTGCTACCGGTGTGGCCAATTTTGAGGCAGGATTATTCAACAGGAAGCTGGTCGATTTGCTCAAAAAGCAGTTATATGAAGTCTAAAAAGTTAGCGGTGTGATATAAGGAGCAAATTCGGGAAGAAAAATCGTGATAAGATGGTAAAATATCGGCTTGAAAAATTCTCCGATGAGGAGCAAAAGTCAAACACGTCTGATCACCACGAAATTTTCTCTTTTTTCTTTAATACCATTTATACCTTTTTTTAGATTGATGATATAAAGTGCTCAACAAAAGAAAGTCGTACACTTTGTTTAGGTCATTTAAAGTAACTTTCGACTATTTCTTAACCAAACAGGCTAAATAGACATTTGGATGAATCTTTTAGGCACATTTTGATACCAAACATAACACCTAACAACAAAGATAAACCATGATTAGCACCATTTATAGAAAATTAGTCACTTTTCAAAAGTCACATTTCCAATACACTACGCGGAAGAAAACACCAATTGTTAACAAGCACATAATGCCCTTTATGTTCGGAATCAAATATCCCGCTCACTAAGTGTACGCCCAATGCAAGGTAGTGTACACGGCTGCACTGTGTGATCGATTGCCCGCCGGTCAATCCTTGTTAATAACAGGGTCACGCATGGGGTGAACCTCGAACACACACATTTTCCCGTGTAGTAATTGAAAATGTGACTTTTGAAAAGTGACTAATTTTCTTTAAATGGCGCTAATCATGGTTTATCTTTGTTGCTAGGTGTTATGTTTGGTATCAAAATGTGCCTAAAAGATTCATCCAAATGTCTATCTAGCCTGTTTGGTAAAAAAACAATCAAAAGTTACTTTAATTGACCTAAACAAAGTGTACAACTTTCTTTTGTTGAGCACTTTATAAAGAAATACTAAAATATAATAAATTTCTTTAAAAAATTGGTAAAATGCATTTCCAAAAAATTCTAAAAATATTCATCTATACAGTACTTTTAGGGCCGTACGCATCTTTAGCGTTTATTCAGCATGCATTGACACTATTTTCGTTGATAGCCTATTTTATTGCCAATATACATTTCCCGGTATACATTGTATGTATACATGTTACCGGCCCGTTACCGGCTCAATGAAGCAGGCTTACGAGGGCGCCACTACGAAAACAACAAGTTTGCAAAATGGCGAAGTAGATTTGCTTAAAAAATACATGAGATTTGCCTAAAAAATACACGAGATTAACTAACAATAACATTCATTGACATAAATTAATTAATTATCCTAATTTATTCAAATATTCACATAATTTGCATAATTTGTACGACGGGCTGTCTTCGTCGTACAAATATGCAAATTTATTGAATATTTGAATAAATTTGCATAATTAATTAGCTCATGAATAGTAATTTCCTTTGTTATTTATAACGGAATAAAGCGCATTATTAGTTTATTTATTAGTTTATGAAAGAAACTACGTTAGGGCGAAAGATTATTTTCGCCCTAACGTAATAATGAGTGAATAACAAAAACCTGTTTCCCCCTAAGGTACCTGTTAGCAAGATAACACTAATAATATTGAATGGCTTGTTTTGGGGTGATACAACAGTATATTGTACATTGCACTCGCTATACAAATATATTCTTGTACGTGTATCAGTCGCAAAACCATTCAATATTATATAAGTATTCACATTATCCATGATTTCTGCTATGTGAGGCCGTTATAATCTTGTTACACATGTGTTGCATTTTGGATTGTATACTGGTAACTGAACGACATATATTTTTAGATCTTCTATGGAAACTCGGACAGAAGTTCTTACGTTACCAGCCTTTTCGATTCAACAATCAATGCAACCCGTATTACAATTCATCCTATTGCTTGGCATGAGTACATCAGCATGAGGTTTGAGATACTCGGCTGTGAAGGTAAGCTCAAGGATTCCATACTATTGGGAGACTTAGATTATTATCACAGATAATAATGTCCAGAGAATACGTAGTATGGTTCAAACCTCATGATTTTATTATGATCACACATGAATGAATGGTCTTTTCCCTTCATGATAATTTAAAGGCCCATCCCTGCTATCCATACTTCCCCAAGAGTTAAGTCTACGTGGAATTAAACGCGAGCCGCGGTATTCTCGTACTAAAATCGCGGGTTTATCTGTCAAACGACGTGTTTAACAAAACCCGCTTAAACTCAGCAAATCTCGTCCACAGAGGGGTCGTGCGTTCACTGTATACAGGTATTCAAGGATTCAATGTATTGTGGCCCAAATCGGTTAACTTAGATAACCGAGATAAGCTTAAAACCGTGTTATACGTACGATAATACGGGCCGAGTGCACCAATATGACGAGTAGCTGAAGAATAGCACTACCTCGCTAGTTACTGAGGCGTAAATACCTGACCGGACCCAAGAGTAAGTTGGAGCATAACGTAATGCTGCTGCAACTATCGATGCTAAAAGGTTTGCAAGGTGTACGCTGACATAGTTATATCGAGGAAATAGGTGACTTTAATCCAAAAAAAATGCTTGGATTAACTGAACACTCAAGTCAAATCAATTATATATCAGGCAGTATTATTATACATAATTATAGAAGTTAAAGCAATCAAGAGATTAATGATAGAAAAATAAATAAAATATAAAAATATAAACGCGCGGACCTAGTAATGGATAAACAATTGACATAAAAGTGATGTTACAATAATCTACCAACGAGTTTAAAAAAATAATAATTCAAAGAGGAATACACAGGGATTGAACCAGTGTTTCTCGATTGCCAGTGACATAGGCAACATACGCACGCCATAGAAGATCGACGAGTGTATCTGTGATGGTTTTATTATTTAACCATTGATCCATTTATTTACAACGAACGGATTTTTATCGTGACATTTTGCCATTTCATACCATATTTCTATGTTACTCTCGCACAAAATGTGTTTGTAATGTAATTATAGTCCTTTTTTGCCGAGACGCCGAAGCGTCGCGGCACATTAGAGACGAGATTTCTCAGTTGGCTGAGCACCATTGTCGAAGTTTTAAATTGGACGTAACAGCGTAAATATTAAAGCTCTTATCGGTTTTGGCTAATGAAAAGGATTGTATCAACATTTGTTTGGATAATTTTTTCAAAGACATTCATAGATAAGCGTTTCTAATTGGACGAGTCAATAAGCATCCAAGCTTATTCTAGCGTTCAACCAATGCTAATGATTGTATAAGATTGTATGAGTCGCGCCTCATGGAGCTGATGGTATATTATTTGTATTAGATTGCCGTCGTTCTATTGAAAACAGTGGTTAAGAATTATAAATAATTTGTATCGCATGCAAAGAATATGTATACACAAATAGACTGAGATAAACGATAATCGAAAACATTGTTATTTCAGTATGTAAGAGCTCCTAACGTGGTAAACGGCAAGTGATTGGATGCCAGTATCCTTGGTAACATGCCAAGGTCACCTTTGGTATTTATTTCATAGATGAAAATACACAATAATTGGGTGCACTGAGATGGTGCAGCTTGAGATTCACAGCCAACCATCGATCCTATGGGCTGGTCCTAAATCAACATGCCCTGGCCTCGTGGCGATTTACGAAAATGATAGTAAACAAGTTTTACTTTAAGAGACTCATGCATGTGTAAAAACTGAATGATTCCCACTCGCCGCTCGATTTCATGTCTTGAAAGAAAAACTGGATAGATTTTTGTGCCTATATAAATTTGCAAACCTACGTATATTGTAATTGTTGTCATTTTTACCAGCTGATGTAAAGTGAACTCATTGGTGAGTGTCGATCGGGAACGCCCGGGCGAGACTTAGAACAATGAGATTAGAACAATCACTCCGTGTTGAAAGATACAAATTAATTTGGTCATGATCCAAACACTAGAGAAGAGGCGATTTTTAATTAGTATAATGATTAATCTATTACTTACTTTATTTTGGAACAAGTGGTCACAACCTAATTTATCAAACCATCTTGAATGGGACTGCGCATTTAATCATTTTACCTATATCATGTTCTTTGTTTATTCATCAACATTGTTGGTATAATCCACGGTAAACTACCAACATGTAAATAATTCACAGTCATTTAGGAGGGGGAAATCTAAAATATATATTTTTAATAATTAAAACATTTGGAATCCATAATTTTGATATGAACGGAAACAAGCATACTAAAATAATTACTTTATCGTTCCCTTGGCGTCTCGGCCAGTTTTTTTGGAAGACCTTGTTTAGAAAGACTTTGAAATTTCGAACACAAAAATTGCGTCATTTTTACACGGACTTTCATTGCTCGACTGGACGTGGTATGACATGTTGCATTCATCAACGCTTGACGTAGCGACTGACGACAATTTTTTATAATTCTCGGAACGCCATTCGTGTCAATATGATTGCTGTTTGATACATGTACACACATTTGACGCATGCGACAATTAATTTTATAAGGGGACGATGCTGATTAATGTGGATATTTACCTAGCTAGTTACTATTCTGGTGTTACTCGCCAGTTTTGCTCTCATTATTACATCGTTAGTAAGTTACGCTACAGTTAGGGCATAACTACTAGGGAGGTAGCTTACCTCCCTATTAAGTTACGCAAGTTTCGCGCACTCGGTCGATTATTTGTTGATCAATTTTTGTTTATTTGGGTTTTAAGTTTCAGATTCAGATATGTGTGTAAAGCCACTTGGTATAAAAGATGAATCAATACACAACGACCAGATAACAGCTTCAAGCCACTTTAACGAATATGACGCGTATAACGCGAGATTGGATGGTAAAGGAGCATGGTCAGCTGCAAACGCTGACACCAACCAATGGATACAGGTGGAATTTGGTACCCTACGACAGGTTTCTGGGATAGTTACGCAAGGCAATAGCGACGTAGGTTACAAAGAGTGGGTGACCAGATACAAAGTTAAATACAGTAATGATGGCGTTTCCTGGCATATTGTAAAAGATGTTGACAAGATTGATGACATGGTGAGAAATTGTGAGAAATTGTTTCTAGTCTTTAACGGAAGCTGGAGCTTAGTATAGATGATGTCACGTAGGTCATCTACTTTTACAAAGGGAGACACCCTCTGTTGTTTCATTGCAGACAGAATAGTACAGCAACTTAAATCAGACACCATGCCGTTTCTTTTAAATGAATTGTAAAACACATTTTGCATTAAACGTTTGTGATATGTGAGTGCTTATAGCATAAAACAATTTACACCACTGAAACCTAGTTCGAAAACGTGATCTGGTCTATGTAAACTATAAGAATTATAATTACCTTCCAGATTTGTGTGTGTTTTGTCTCAAACCAACAGAGAGCTTTCAAATGTCAACAAAGGTGACATCATAATTATATACACAATATCCCATTACTTTTTTCCAAGAGGATTGCACATGATAATAGCACTATATGCAACTGTTTTTTTATTATCATGTTGATAGGAATTTTATGGAAATTTAGACAGAACTACTCATGTAGCCAAACTTATTCGCATCTACAATAATTGCATCCCGAATACGAATACGACCTACAGAATGGAATGATGTCTACATCAGCATGAGGTTTGAAATCCTCGGATGCAAAGGTATGCTTCAATATGCTCGTCTCGTTCGGGTTTTCAATACTATGATTAAGAACTGCGAGCGCAGCGTATGATTTTGTGGCATTTTACCCTTGCTGTGCATTCGAAATGAGACTTTTGAAAATAGGATTTTTTTCTTTAAATGGTGCTAATCATGGTTTATCTTTGTTGTTAGGGGGCAAATTTAAAGATTCATCTAAATGCCTATCTAGCCTGTTTGGTCAAACAAAATTGAATGTTACTCAAAATGACATAAACAAAGTGGTATACTTTCTTTTGTTGAACCCTTTATTTGTAAGGTTATGAGTGACCATAGTATAAACAAATACGTGTATTAAGGTTAGTCGTCTAATGCTACAGGTCTAAGTTAGACGTCTAAGATGTATCTTAGACGCCTTAGATAACATTGTCGCTTTATCCCGTTAACAATTGTGACACTTTGTATTTATATTTGCAAACAGGTATTCAACAACTCCCCTATACCTTAAGTACAGTAACAAAGCGCCGTCGATTTGAGATAAACCCACCGTTCATATGCAAATTACTAGGATAGTGAACCTTATTTGGAAGCCACTAATGCATATGCATCGATGCAAAATTGTAAACAAACAAAAAATGTTCGCAAAATGTGTTCATTTTTTCGCCCGTTTTTTTGGCGTATAAATGCATTTCGCCATGCAATCCTTAAAGTTAGCAAACAGCTTTATATACCAAAATGTAGCTATATCCCTGAGAAAAATATTTTTGGCGAGGGCCATATGTCACGGGTCACTCCTAAAGCCACAATTGTAGACCGAACGATCGCTACCCAGCACAAGAGAATCGCCATTTTGCATCATCGCGCGGTGAAATGACATTCCTTTCATCTAGTATG
>CM069457.1:22834627-22863296 GCA_035610835.1 Ophiura sarsii | reverse complement strand
CATTACAATATTCCTCATGACCGATCTAATACACCCAATTGCGTGCCAGTCTGGTGTAGATGCCCCCCCCCCCCCACCCCAGTAATGAATGTCACTTGACTTGCCGGAGTTGCCTATTCGTGAAAATTGCAAGACATCTTGCATCCGTATGAAACAAACGTAGCAGTAACTTCATGGTCTAAACTTTTGAACATTTTGTCAAATTAACGGTAAATTTAAGTGAAGTGAAGTTACGTCTGTCAACCTTTATACAATGGCTTACTTTGTTCACCAGTTGTTCTATCTGCTTGCTGCACTGGACCACCTCCTGCAGCGTTATGTGGTGTGACGAATATGGTATATAGAGAGAATGGTTCTAGGTCGTTGATTTGCACTTCCGTATTTGTAACGCGTCCAAGATCCATGGCAGTGTTTCCATTCACTTCTTCACACATGTCTCTGTTGCGTAAGATGTATTTCACTGAATAGTAATCTGTAGGACAAGGTCCCGATGGTGCATCCCAACGAATCTCATGAGTTGATGGATTAAGTGCTTCAAAGCTTGTAATATCTGAAACTGCTAACGGTGCTACAATATTGGAAACGAAAAAAATAAACGGAAACAGCAAATCATATTGATGTTATATGATGGAAAGACAAGGAGCATTAGTAGGCCTATAGGGTTGATGAGAAATACATCATTTTTAGTTCCTGGCAACTATTGTTTGATATGTTACAAAGTTCAATGTTGAATACTTGAATTCAACACTATTTCATGCTAAAAGGCCTAAACTAGTGTCTGAACTTGTAAGGGTCTAAACTAGTAAACAATGTTGAAATGAATTAAAATTATATACCACGTCATGTGCTCACTTTTTATTGCATTAAACGCATGCCAGTAAACTGTACTATTACCTTCCACTGCAGTTCTGCCTTCCACATAAGCACTGTACGGTCCAATGATTCCTAGCTCACTCTTGGCTGCCACACTGAACCTATACGTGGTACATGGTTCCAGGTTTGGAATAACTGCAGATGTTTCACTTGCACTGGTCTCGCCCATGGAAATGAGCTCATCCATCAAATTGGTGAGAGTATATGAATAACCTCCAATAGAATTACACGTATCCATATGTTCACACGAGACCGCTACCCATGAAAACTTCAAACTGGTGCTATTGCCTCCATCTTTTAATAGCGTTAAAGTGTCTGGAGGATTTGGACCTGTCATAAAATAATTGTGATAGCAATAATTGTTAATGTATTTAAGGGGGGGGGGGGGGGGGGGTCTATGTTATTTTCACCAATTTTGGAAACAGATTTTGTCAATGTTACCGTGGGTTTACCCCTTAGAGTCATATATCAAATTAAAGCTTAGTAACAGCGTTTCAAAAAATGCGCGTTATTTTGATCTGGTTGCTGTGGTAACCAGTCAAGGCCTCTGATTGGCTAAATACTGGAACCAACATAACTAGAAAACTAAATGTTGCATGTTCACCATACTTTGGTAGATGATGTATGGGAGCAATGCGCACGACCCGATGAAGCCGGATTTTTTTATTTGGTTGTCATGGTAACCAGGAACCGACCAATCAAGTAATTTTACGTTATAATTCAAATTTGGAAAGATAAATTGAAAATCGGCTTCATCGGGCCGTTCCTCTATTCAAGCTTATTATCCATTCCAAATATCACCCTGATACGAGGTTTCGTTTTGAGTTACGTTGGTTCCCATATTGCAAGTTTGCGTATTTTCTAGTTTTGAGATATCGTGCAAAACGTATGAAAAATATTAAAATGGGCGAGAAAAAAAAAATGACATTTTGGATAAAAATAGTTGTTCAGTTATGGAAGAGCATGAATTTAGACACATTTCGAGCCATTTTGGGTGAAAATAGCAATTATATTAGCATTTTTATTGATTTTTAAAGATAAATGGCTTAAAAATAGCCGGGTGAGAAAAATAAAGAAATACATAAGAAATTACGTTGACTTTGAAATTTTGATGATTTATGATGTGCAATTAATTATTTTAATATTTTAATAAATAAATTTCATCAAATGTTACAATTATTTGATCAAAAACAATTTAAAACTGAAAATGCTTAAAATCGCAGGGTGAGCGTTTTCTACATACAAATGTATACAAAACACCACCGATATTTTGAGACACCCGAAACTCAATTGACCATAACTTCGGAACCGAAAATCCAATTTACCTCAAATAAAAAGCATTTTAAAGCAGAGACTTAGCAGTTTTCTACTAATATCTCATTTTTGTCCGAAGCACTGAATTTTACTATCTGACTAACATAGACCCCCCTTAATATATTAATTAATACAGCTTAACAATGATCAATTAACCACGTAGTCGCAGTGGATCGTTCAAAATAACCTGATATGTTGGTTTTTTATCGTGTTGTTTCATGTCTGTTTTTAAATGACCCATTCGCGATTTTCTTTTTTAAAGCAATGGTTCGTATTTATGGAGAGACAGGTTCATGCGTGCATATGTTCGAGAACATTGTTGTCAAAACCAAGATCAACTGATATTCACATACATAAAATACATGCATGGAGAGTGACGACAGGATGGTGGAAGTTTGGTTACGTTGCAACCTCTATCAATTTCAGAAACAATTGCAAATCAAATTCCAGTATTGATCTAGACTCAGAGATAGCCAAAGAGGGCTCGGTTGGTAAAAGGTTACGAGTATAATATATATCGCAACCAAACTACTATTGATTATTGGCATTGGACACTCTATTCAAAGGATCTAACCATGAATTCTTGTCAATATGTGTAATTGTATTTTAATCATGTTAATAGCCCTATTTTTAATACCTGCTATTGTACTTGCAGTAATCGTTGTACTTGGTCCTGTCCCAGCCTCATTAATTGCTGCTATTTGGAATTCATACATCTGACCAAGCTCTAAATCAGGGATGTTGACTGACATCTGTGTAGCATCAGCAGTATCCTGGTCTGAGACAATGGTATTGTCATCTTGTTTGATCAGTTTATAGGTGTGTCGAATTATGAGACCACCTCGTGAGCCACATGGTACTTCAGTCCAGGAAAATCTAAGACTATTTGCAGTTGATTCTGTGACTGTCACAGCTGGTCCTGTAGTAGGTTCTAAAGAATGATAACTTATTATTATGATTTCCCCTTTGGTGTTTTAGTAAGACCGGATTGCCAGATTATAACTCTACTCGTGATTTTGTCTGTGCTCTTATTTATATTTGAGGCACAACCTTCGTAATCGTTTTAATAATTGTAAAATTGTGAATATAAGATGAATTTCAAAGGCTTTTGGAGTTTTGTCATTATTAATTAGTCAATTTCATTAAGTGTTTTTTTTTGTAATATTTGTCTCCATTCCGTACGGTTTCAAAGCAAAAACAAAACATTCGTGTGATAGAGATAGCTGCAATCAAAACTGTAAACATCACTATAAACATTCGAGTCAAATCAATTCGCTATAGGGAATGTATTAATTATTTATTAATTTCAATCAAATTATCCAACAGAAAAGCTGATCATTTCAAAATTCTTATTTGTTTCATTATGGGAACCGTATAAGCATTCTTGCAGCAGTTTAGAAATGTGCAGTAATGCTGGTGTGGTATCACAAGAGACACAAGGAAAATAAACCTATGGTTTTCTGTTGCCAAAAATGCCTGTTATCACATTATAGATCACGCTTCCAATTTCTTATCGTTAGTTAGTATTATTGGGTTTTCTATTTCTAAGAGGCCAACCTGTTTGTGCTGTCGTCATTTGCTCAGACATTTCTGTTCCAGTACTACCATCAACTATCGGCGTTATAAACACCTGGTACGTAGAATATGGCAATAGGCCAGTCAGGATGAAGAATGTATCCATTGTTGAACCACCTGTCATCCTGGTTCCACCTGTTATAGGCTCACATTGATCTTTATTGACTAGCACATGCTCCACCAGGTATGGCTGTGAAGCACAACCACGATTACCAATTGTCCATGTTGTATGCAACTCAGTAGCTAATGTGCTTGTGAACGTGATCGTTGTAACTGATGAAAAACGATAAAGACAAATATTGCAAAAAGGGGAATAACAAAATGCAAATGCAACAATGGATTTAGTACACTTAGTATATATGTTAGCTGTTCTGTTTTAGCTGTTAATCACCACCAGTCGTATACTTGCTAATCATATGCTATTAATTTTCTGGACATTGTTTACATCTAGTGAGAGGTAATCAATATTTTTTTATGTTATCAATGTGGCAAGTTCTAGATAAAGAATCGATAAGAAGAAAAAAATCTAAGATCAACTAAAAAAGTTCATCGGTTTTAAACCATCAAAACTGAGCGTCAGACGGTATACTGTGATACCGGCCGGTATACACGTACATGTAGGCTATAAATAATATTCCTCCCTAACACGTGCACGCGTGAAATACAGCTGTTATCAAATCACGATGACGAATAATAACAACTCTATATCAACACAACAACACTTTGATAAATAAATAATAATATCATACATGTATAAACAGTCGAAATTTGTATGAAATATTTAAAAACAGAAACTTGCAAGTTTCGACCATAATCTGCTTGTCGAACGTAATATCGTGTCTTCGTTCAGTCGATTCAAAAGCAAAAGTAAACTGATGTTTCTCTATTTCTGAGTTTCTGAACAATTTGTTTAATGGGTTGTATTCCATACCTGTTAAACTGGTTCCCACAATATAATCTTGGCTCCATGGTCCTTCACCAGCTTCAGTTACAGCTCTTACTCTGAATACATAACCAGTGTTACACATCAGGTCATTGAATGTAACTTGTGTCACGCTATCAGAAGTTGTTCCAACTCGATCATCCCTATCGCTTCCATCATTCAACCGCAGCTCATACCGATAAGTTATCTGCCCACCTCTACTTCTACACGGAATGGGATCCCAGCCGAATGTGATGTTTGGTCCCATATCGATGAGAGCTACATTTGTTGGCATCACTGTGGGAACTGTAAGCAGGAAGGAAAGTTGTCAACAAATATTGCAGATACAAATACGCTCCTTGGACCCAGTAACAGTTGGTGATGCAAAGTTGATCCTAGTGTAATATAATTTCTATGGCAATTCAAAGGTCATTTGGGGGAATAAGAAAATATCCGAATTATGCTTAAAAAAACTCTGTGCAATTGTTCCTGATATAATTTTAAACAGTTGAAACATGTATCACATCATATGTCAAATAATTAGAACGTTAAACGAAAAACGTTGAACGTTAAACAACATTCACAAAATATATATATATATATATATAAATAAAGCGACACATGCCAGTGGGTTACTTGTATTCAAATGCGGATAACATGCTCGTGTGTAATTTTTCATAATGAACCCTAAACCAGTCGTTTTCTTTATCCCATGCCTACATGCTCTCCCAAAAAGATTAGTACCCTTCGATGCCCAAAATGTGTTGTTGTGTATTTTTCTAATAACGTTTATATATTACCAGTAGGGTTGCTGCTTTTGTCATCAACTTTGGCATACTGTGTGACCTAACCTTGAGATCATAAAAATCAGACATCAAACTAAACATACACTTCATGTATTAAGAGATTACGATAATATGTTGAACTTGGTTGAACGAAGTAAACATTCTCTCGTTTGTTATTCTTATGTTCGTTCTTACTTTGATGGCTGGTCAAATCAATATTGATTATTTATGTTGATTAAATTTGAAGGCATGGATATTTTCACGGAGAACAAAAAACAGATTTTGGACATTGATGGATATATTAATCTTTTTGGACAACCTGTATAACCCTTAACAAATATGTTCCCGACCCTAGTATTTTCAATTATTTAACACTCAACTTTCCATTTTACATTTAAAATACCTGTCTGTGCAGTTGTACCAGATATGTATGTTCTCATTCCATTACCAGCAGTATTCACAGGCGTTACATACACCGTGTACGAAGAGTATGGATTTAATCCGGTCACCTGGTAAGACAAGCCTGTTGGTAATCCGACTGGTATTATTGGACCATTTGTTATCGGTAAGCATTGATCAAGGTTAGTTAGTTGCGTGGCCACAATGTATGAGTCAGGTGGGCATTCATCGGTAGGTGCATTCCAAGACACATCTAGACTTGTGCTGGATGCAGCTGTTATCCGTAGAGTCTGGACAGCACCTGAAACTATTGTATGTAAAATAAAACCAAGGCATAGCAGCATATTGAAGAGTGTATTCCTATATATAATAATACTTTTGAGATATCACTGAAGTTCAACGTTTTTGAAATTTCAAACTATGGATTATTGATCTCAATTTTGGTACCATTGTTTTACTCCGCTACATTAATCATATACTACCGCTAAAAATGTTTTAATGGTGATTGATATTTCATATAATCAATAATCAGCATCTTACAAAATGGAATTTGTTTGTCTACAAATGAAGAAGTCAGGTTGTGAAGAAAACAAATGCATTTTTCTTAAAAATACAAGACAAAATTACTTCATTGTATACATGTATAAAATGTCCTTAGAACAATATAATTTGTCTGATTCGTACCTCATTTGATTTTTGACCGGAAGAGGCTCTATATCGTATCAACCAATCACAGAATATTATAGGATAAATTATACTTAATATTCATCCTAGTAAGTAGAGGCACAATGTGACATACATCTTTAATAGGTTTGACCATGTTTGAAGTTTGTCCCCGATGGACCCCTCACATGACCTAGTCAAAAAGGGTCAAATCGACTTGAATTGTGTTTCCAAAATATAAAAATGAAATACTATACAAACATCTTTTACAGCTCTCTTCAATTTGATATTGGACTCTTGGATATGTTATCGTAAGTCTACGATAATACAGCTCACCTGATTGTGGAGTAAAATGATATTCTGTATGTATTCACCTCACAACTAAACATTACTATTTATCACGTGATATTTCTTACTCAGATAATTATCTAAATTTCCTGTTACAATCTAATACATACCCCTCGACAGAAAATCTCAATCTCAATTTAATGGTAGGCCTAACATTAACCTTCCTTCCCAAATTTTTATTCACTCATTGCTTGAGCGAACGCTATGCTAATAATTAAGTAGAGAAGGTTCATTCTTACTCCAGGACTAACCATGCGTCTTGAATGTGTAACATTTTTAATATCTGTGTGGCTAGAGTCGACTTTGTTTTAATAGTTTTGATATAGAATACAACTTGATTAGGGTAATCTGTAAACAGGCAAACGGATATCAGATGACATTGTACTATCGTTAAATAAATGTGTAATGGGATTGGAAGTATAGGGCAATGTGAATGACCTTGATAGCTCTGTGAAAGAGCATAATTTTCAAAGCAAAAATACAGGATTGTATCATCATGGCAAAGCAGGTCACATACAAAGAGATACTAAACATTGCATTGTAACAGCAATTGTTTTTTCTAATAATATCATACCGGTATGTCAATATGTTGCGTTTTTAAACAACCGTACTCTAATTTCTAAAATACAACAGTTTTGATGTTTTTTATTCTATTACTTTCGATTTTTTTATCTTACCTTTCTTTCTTTAGTTTTTACCAATTAGGTTTTTTCTTGTGTGTGTTAAAATTGAATGTACTGTATGTTACCTCTTGTATTACAGCATGCAGGGGTGGTTGCTGTCTTGTATTCACCGTATAGCCCTGTTCCCTCACTGTTGATCCCAGCGACATAGAACCTATAGGTGGTGTCACAGCTGAGACCAGTAATACTGACAGTGGAGGTCACAGATGATGTTGTTTGCATTTCTATATTACTATAAAAAGCACCATTGTCATATGCCACATAGTAGTAATATCCAGTGATTACACCATTCCTGCTGCTACATGGTATTGTCCACTCGAAATCTAGTTGATTTGCAAATTGTGCAGTTGAATTTATATCGCCTGATCTTAATGTCTCTGGTGCTGTGTGGGCAAAGGGTAACCAAAGAAATTGTTGATTAATGATTTGTGTCCACAGTTGTCTCATATGTTCAACACATCGTACATGTTGTATTGTACCTGAGACATACATACCTATAAGGTATATTAGTCCCAGATAATTGCAGATCACATTCTTTATAATACAATACAGACGATACTGAGCATTAACAAAATGTTGTTATAGGGTCCTCATGATATACTACACATCGGACATCCCATAATGGTAAGAGGGGATTCCATTTTTTTAAAACTCGTAATGTTCCCGGGTTTTTTTACGGCGATATATTTTTCAATGGAGAAGAACAGATTTGCTTCCTTCTGGAAAAATGGTAGCCCCTCTTTAATTTTTATTTTTGTACATAAAAGCGACATAGTAGGAAAATTGCGTTTTTAAGGCACTCGTGTTATGGTTGGCTAGCCCAAAAAGTTGAATCTATTTATATGTGTATTTTCCTTAATCCATTAAATAACATTTTCCCACAGATTTAATTTGGATAATATTATTTCAATCTTTTTAATTCTAATGATATTTGATAAACATCGGAGACACTGATGTGTGAACCCGCATTAGATTCACGGTAATGTTGTTTTATACGATACAGATATGACCCTAAATCAATAACATTCAATCAGGTTGATCTGAGCATGGACGGGGAGTAACCCTCACAAAATAATGGTAAACATTCCTGTATACATCCTGGATGGATACACAGAAACTCAGCCAATCACATACATGAACATCCCCTACTGAAATTGGTGAGTGATTCCTTTCTTAAGCGGTAATTTTAAAGTTTGGTAGAAGGTTTATCATAGAAATATGCTGAGAGTGAAAAACCGATTTTGAATAATGTCATGGGATATTGGAAGGGATAAAGATCTTGATGACACTTACAGAGTAAGTTGGAAACATGTTCCCAATTATATCATGTATATTGCATGTGCTAGATTTGGTCTGCAGTGCTGTTATTTTATTTTTTATATTTTGTTCAAACACGGTATAAATCATTCTAGGACACCATGACTGTGTGGTAAAAGTTTTAAAAAAAGTTCCTTCAAAATTAGGGTGCAAACTTGGTGTAAGATATTTGTAAATTAGACTATGTAAACACTCTATTACGGAATTCAACTGCATAATACTCATTTAATCCTTAAAATGTATATTATGCGGTTTTCTTCATGGAACGCCCTCTATCTTTGATTTTTTCATCTAAATGCAATATTTTGTTGGTCAAATTAGATTTACAAACATGAAACTAAAATATCTTGTAAGTTTTACGATTCCTAATTAAAATAATCTGTCCGACAACTTATTTTGTGACTCTTTTTTGGTTTATATATATAATTGCATGTTATTATCGTAATTGTACACGACGAGTGAACTCGAATAATGTTTTTTTATGATGAAAATCGAAAAGTATTCTTTGAATAATTGCAAGCAGATTTTAATTGTGATTTTAATAGTAAAGCTATGAGATTTTTCTATGGAAAATACAGTCAAGATCGATTCATATGTACATTAGAGGGAAGTTTAGGCCTAAGCCCGGGGCCTAAGCCATCTGATCAGCGGCTTGGATTAAAAGGTACATTGGGGGTGTCAATGTTAAACAAAATTAGTCAAATGATTAGTATAGTAGCATAATACAGTCATATCGCGAATAGTTTCATTTCCATTAAAAACCCTAACACTCTTAATAGGCTATGGGCTCATCCTCGAAACCCTGACCCCCCGAGGGATTTTGGGAGACAGGTATTTTTGGAAACCTTGCCCATTGAGGAGTTCAAATCAGGTTGTCTGCAAATTGCCGACTGGTGGGTGAAGCGGTGAGGGCGCTTTTCAATATGGCCGCCAAATCCCTTAAATATGACATTATTGAATACACATTGAAGATATTAAAGATGATTCTATAGTGAAAATGAACTTTATTTGAAAATATTATTTAATGGCAGTATTTTTAAAGTATTCTAGTTTAAGTAACAAACGATTCTGAGGTTGCGCATGAGGGCGCTTTTCAAAATGGCCGCCAAAATGGGTAAAATTCCATATATTGTCATATATGAACCAACATGTATGATCAGAGTGACGGGATGTATGTATTAGACCACTAGTAACTCATATCTAGTATTTTTGCTGCTTTGTTAACATACTTAGAAATCCAAAATGGGTCCCAAATTGACTGAACAAATTGTTGAAATTCCATAAAGTGGTATAATATCAACCAAAATGTATGATAAAAGTATGAAAGTATAGTTTTAACATTGGGATATATGTATTAGAACTCTAGTAACTCATATCTAGTATTTTTGCTGCTTTGTTAACATACTTAGAAATCCATAATGGCCCCCAAAATGGGTCCCAAATTGACTGAACAAATTGTTGAAATTCCATAAAGTGGTATAATATCAACCAAAATGTATGATAAAAGTATGAAAGTATAGTTTTAACATTGGGATGTATGTATTAGAACACTAGTAACTCATATCTAGTATTTTTGCTGCTTTGTTAACATACTTAGAAATCCAAAATGGCCCTAAAATGGGTCCCAAATTGACTGAACAAATTGTTGAAATTCCATAAAGTGGTATAATATCAACCAAAATGTATGATAAAAGTATGAAAGTATAGTTTTAACATTGGGATGTATGTATTAGAACACTAGTAACTCACATCTAGTATTTTTGCTGCTTTGTTAACATACTTAGAAATCCAAAATGGCCCCCAAAATGGGTCCCAAATTGACTGAACAAATTGTTGAAATTCCATAAAGTGATATAATATCAACCAAAATGTATGATAAAAGTATGAAAGTATAGTTTTAACATTGGGATGTATGTATTAGAACTTCTTGGACCAATTACGGTGAAAAACCGGCTGATAAAATGTAAACATTCACAAACTGAACATATAATATCTCTGTGATGCGTTATTTCGCCAAAATGAAGGAAGCTTATTCATCAATGCTTTACAACAACAAGTACTTGACAGCGTGTAAATGAAACCTAAATGGCGTATTTTAACCACAAATACTCTGATCAATGAACATAACAGGCAACCCGGAATGACTCTGCAACTCTTGCAATCTCTAGATATCATTTTAAACGTACCTCGTTCATAAATTTCCGAAGAAATTAAGAGGTTTTAACTTGATATTTCATCACGATAGTCCAGTTGATTTTACGTTGATTTTACGATCTGGCGAGATAGCGTTTAAGGGCACCTGATACCAAAAAGATCGTCAACATAAACATAATAAATATCATCCCATGACAATAGGTATGCTGTCACCTTTATACACCTATCAGTTGTAAGACGCACTATACGACCCCCGGGAGTGGTGCGTCACTTTACCGAGGTGCGTCAACTTCTCATGTACCATGACGCAGCCTGTGTCAAAAAAACGACGGACCATTGCCATCCAAATACGCACCCTCAGTCAACTATCAGCCCATTCGCACCCATGTAAAGTGACGGACCTTTACGCACCCTCCGTCATTTTTTTGACGGACCAAAGGCTGCCACTGACGTACCCTCCATCAAGAATTATTGGTAAACGAAGCACCCACGACGCACCTCTCCCGGGGGTCGTATAGTGCGTCTTACAACTGATAGGTGTATTAATTCAATCAAATGGCCCACAAAAGTACAGGTAGGTCAGAAATCGACATATAGTTAAGTATCCCGCTTAAGTGACATTTTTAAGATTTTTCCTTTACTCTTGGCAGCCATTTTGAAAGGCGCCCTCAACTTTCACCTCTTGATACCCTCATAGTATTGACTGAAATTAATCAGTCATGTTGTATTGCCATCAAAACTAATCAAAAACCCAGTCAAAAACATCTTTTAAGTTACTTAAATATGTTTCTATTATGGTTTTATATGATTTTGGCGGCCATTTTGAAAAAAGCGCCCCCACGCGTTCACCCACCAGTGGGAATTTTGCAGACAAGCAGATTCTGATACCTCTATGGGTAAGGTTTATGAAAATGGTTGTCTCCCAAAATCCCACGGGGGGGGGGGGGGGGGGGGGGTAAGGGGGGTGTGGCATAGCCCATAGTCTATAAGTACTACGAATGATATGCTTGTGTCACCCGGTTTGGCAGTTTTTTTCAATGAAATAATGGCCCAGGGTATATACTTGGCGAAGTATACTGAGCCAAGTATGGTTTACCCCATGGCCTAGCGGTAAGTCGTTTGCCTCTGAATTCAGTGGTCCGAGGTTCGAGCCACGGGGGCGTGGGAGGCAGTGGCGGCACCAGCCTCATAATTTGTAGGTGAGGCAAAAATAAAATGTTGCGCGCGAGTCGGGCAAATTTGTTGTGCGTTTTTACGCTTAAATGGTCAAATTTGGTCTAATACTAACTAATTTGGTATGAATGAAAATTTAGCTGGTTTATGCTAAAATTGAAAAAACCAATTGGTATAATTTAACCTAATTAAGTACGAAAATGGGCGCGCAGCGCGAAAAAAATTGCCTTTTTATGCTTAAACTGTCTATTTTGTTCTTATTTTAAAAAAATAGAAAAATGTTGGGGAAGGGGGACAAACTGGAGGGGGGGCAAGAATTTTTTCTGTGGGGCAAATCCCCCCCCCCCCCCCCCACCCGTGGTGCCGCCACTGGTGGGAGGCCTTTTCCCCCTCCCTTTTTGGCCGCGAAAAAAAATCTTTGGAAAATGTGCTCGGGGGTTAGGGTTAAGCACACGGTTTGGTGTACATCATGCATACACGTAGCTTTTAGATGAACTACCGTAAATATATACCGTATCATAGGTAGTTGGAGTCACTTGGACTACAGTTCTATTGTTAACTCAAACTAGGTAACGTATGTAGTAAATACGTTCATAACTCTACAAACTACAGCTCCAACTTATAAAATAACAAGTTGTTAGAAGATTTTCCGAGGAAAAATGACCTCATAATATTGCAAGTTTTAAATTAGTAGAGCTATAGTTTAAAAGTACGAGCGTATAAAATTAGATGCAAGGTGTAACAAGGGATATTTGATGAGGCACTGTATCATAATGTGCGTTGATACCTCAATATGGGCAGTTTTACCAACTCTCAAGATATATTCATCATTCAATTTGAATTATATGTCAGTTTCTTTTGATCTTCGATCTTATTTGGAAATAAATCTTATTTAAGGTGTATGAAGTGTATGACCCAATTTCTTCATACTGTGTTTTCTAGACCACGTGAGAAGGCATCATAGAAACAATCTTATCCCAAAATTTGGTTTGAATTTACCTCAGTGTGTTTATGATACAAGCAAAAAATCATAAAGATGGGTAATATTATACATTTGTTGTGAGTGCATCACACAGAAAACACTATGTAAAAAAATTACACAAATTATGTAAAAAATACACAATCTGTGTAAAAATAGAACTCCATAATACTATGTAAACAGTTGTGTTAAGCTTTTGCATAGGAATTTACACAAGCTTGGGTATATATTACATGTTTTATGTAAATTCTTACATAATAATTATGGAGTTCTATATTTACATAATTTTTTACATAGTGTTTTCTGTGTGAGGCCTTTATGGGATCAAAACAATATTTGGACCTCGAATGAGATGGTAAAAATGTTTGAGGTCCATAAGATCTTGTCAAGGTTATACGGAGTGGGTCAAAGAAAACCTTGAAGATAAACTTCAAATACACCCGGGTATTTTTGAACACGCCACTTTATCATGTTTATTCAAATCAAATGATATAGAGATTAATGCAATCACGCTGCAACCTGTAAACAATGTTTAATACACACTGTTCTTTATCCGGTTACAGATGTCTGAATCATTACCACCTCTATAAAATAGTTGTCATGATTGTAAACGCACATAACACAATATTGAACAGTATGATAGATAGGATTTGTATAATCACTGACTCACCTGCTTCACTTGTTGTTGGATTTGGATCTATATACACAGGGTTTCCGGGACTATAACCACCGGCACCAGTTGGTTGTCTTGCTTGCACAAACACACGATATATTGAGTATGGTAACAGATTAGTCAATGTAGCAGAGTGTTGATAATGATAAGTAGTACCACTAACTAATTGACGATTCCAAGTATCCCACTGTGTAGTCTGACTATCAAATGGTGGATTCTGACTACCATCTCCTGTATCACATTGTCCTCTGTTGAATAGTCGATAAGTCACCTGTAACTCATCATCAAGGTCTCGGTCATAACACCTCCATGACATAGACAGTTGTGTTTCTGAGACTTGAGTGGTTTTCAGATTGGTTGGGGCACATTGAGCTGTAAATACGAAAAAGTTTTTTGATGAATGATATTGTTCAGGCCTCTCAGTAATGTCTAATATTATATAGATCCAACCCAACCCAATTGCGCTGATCAGGTGGAGATAATAGGGGTTGGAGGACAGAACCATAGGGCTTACAAGATGATAGCTACGCCACGATTGCAGTTTGCATGCAGTAGGCTAATCTGATCCAACAGCAACTTTATAAAACCACGTTATAAACCCATTTATAATGATACGAATACATATGCCAAAATCTAGTAAAAGTGACCAAAACGACAGTGTGTGATACAAACTACAAATATTTGGAGAATGCAATTTACGTTATGTTCTATATGCATTCGTTTTTGTATGTATTTTTTGAAGCGCCGTGAGCATGGTGAGCGCTGTTTATGCTGTGTAGCGGCCCTTGAATAGGTCTCCGTTATTCCGTTATTGTTTGTTATTTTTATGCCTTTATTGAGGTTCAGTTATTAAATTTTGGTATCTCTTTCTTAGACATAATTATATCTCATACATTATGGGTCAATTTCTTAGTCCTCGTAAAGTGGTCCCATTTCAACAAATCAACATAAACCAAGGAAATTAAAATGGCGGCCTGCATCGTTATAGGCCTATATTATATATTTCTTTACTAATTAATCATTTTAGTGGAAAATTGAGATTTTGAAAATTTCTGAGAACTAATAGTAGGAGGTTGATAGGACGTAATTGAAGCAACCATAACAGGATCATCTACAAAGAGAAAATTACCAAATTCACTGAAAATTATGTTTAAATAAAGGTGAATACAAATAAGTAGTAAGAAAGATGTTTGACTTCTTGAAAATGATATGTTAGTATGTTGGTTGCATAGTGCATTGAGTATTATCGTATCGATTCATTTGATGTTGCAGATATATTTCTCATATCCGTAACTTATAGCCATGTATAATTTGTTGCATATGCTCCTTCATAACCCTTAGTGGAAGTGCATTAAATGTATATTATGGGATCTTTTCCAGGGAACGCCCCAACATCGAAATAAAAATTGAAAGCAGATTTTCTTGCAGATTTACATTTCTGATCATAAATCATATATACATTCCAAGTTACAGGGCGATACGATTCTTAATTACTTCAAAATCATGGTTTTAGAGTGAAAATAAACTGTCGGATACCGTATCCGACAACTTATTTTATTCTAGTCTAAATTCACTCTAACAAATTTGAGGTAATTAGGAATCGTATCGCTCTGTAACTTGGAAAGTATGTGCGATTTATGATCAGAAATGTAAATCTGCAAGAAAATCTACTTTCTAAAAAAAAAATCATGAATAGAGGGCGCCCTGGAAAAGATCACATAATATGCCTTTAAGTAGTGGTAGGATTGTAAATACATTGTATTTTATGTTTTTCTATTATGTTTTATATTATTATATAGATACCTGAATGAAACAGTGATGCAGTGTAAATGGAGTTATAACTCGGATTTAATTTGGATCACACTATAACTTATATAGTGGTATTATTTCTCTATTATTATAGCGATATATCGGTTTTTTGATAACACAATGTTGTCAAATGGTTGTAGAATAGAATAAGTACGCGTTACTTCCGTGTAGAATGCCGTGCAAATTCTGCATTAACTTACCTGCAACCATGTTATGATTATAGCTCAGCAACACCAACGTCAAAACGATAAAGATTCTTGAAGGAAACATCATGGCCAAATAGATTATAGTAGATGCAATATGATACACATTATTGATAACATAAATCCTTAATTTTAATTTTAGTAAGGAAGTTCACTTCGCGAATGTTTTGTAAACGGCATGTCTATTACTATCCTATATGACGAATTCTGGTTTTGTGTGCATTTATTTCCTTCTAGGTTTATTTAAATTCATTCTCAGTTCAGTGAACAAATACCAATATGTGAACTTGACACACGTGCGGATGGATGGGTTCATGATAAAAACATGTACATACCGTAAAATTCCAAATTGGTTCTGTGTTTTGTTAATCCATGGATATATCGGCAAACACAGAGAGGGGGGTGTAAGGAGGGAGGGAGTTTGTCGACAATTATAAGTTTGCGGAATTAAAGTAAGATTATAATATCATGTAGGCCTATGTTGGGCTTTTATTATTAATTGTTATTTTTGTCTCTGAACCAAGTCTAAGTATTATAACACAATTGTGGAAATATTTATAGCGATGAAAGCTTTTCTAGGCCATTCAGGAATGCTAAAACCAACCAGCTTCAAAGGGACTATCATGCATCCCTGTAACCCAATCGAGGCAAGCGAGCCCGGTACCCAACCAGAGGACCCAACGCCGCCGTATTAACAGTTTTAAACATTTCGCAACCCCCTCGCCCCTCAACTTGAATAGCTGGATTCATCTAAGTTGTGATGTTGTATTGTAGTATAACGAACCTTTCGAGTCATTTCAGCCTGTACACAGTGGCGTAACAGCCGGGGGCAGGGGTGGGGGGGGGGGGGGGGGGGGGTAATTCAAACCTACCCACCAGGAAAAATGGGGGGCGGGAAGGGCGATTTTTTTGTTACCGTGCGAAATTTGTTGGGGCAAACTTTTACCAAAATTTCTGTCGGGTCGAACTGGTGTTCACCAGGAAAAAATATCCTTTGCCCCCCCCCCCCTGGAAAAAATCTCAGATACGCCACTGAATGTAGAGTATGGATTATAAATCCGTGGAGATTGGTTGTATGAGCCAACACATTACATCATGGTACAATTGGCTAGACTTCAATGAAACAAACATTGTGACGAGAGGAAAATAATTAATACGGCTAATAAAACAGGGCTTAGATTTATCTTAATGCCTGTTTAGAGAGTGCTAATGACTTTCATACATAAGTTACCTCGGCATGGGATTTTCGCAATTTGAATATTTGGTATCTATATAATATGATCAAATTAGTACGTTAGCTTACCAGGTTATACAGCGCGTCCCGAAAAAAAACCCTACAGAGCTTATGTAGGAAATATAGCTGCTTCGTATTTAGGAATATAAAGGTCAATATACCTGTATCTGTATTAGACAATCATCATCTACAAGTGTGTTCAAAAAAGCTCTTAAAACTCATTTGTTCCCTTAAACAGTTTTTCTGTTTATATTTTGTTTCTAATCTATTTTGTAATTGCTATAATATATTGTACGTACTATGCTCATGTTACACTCACATTTTGTAGTTTAAGTTGTAATTTTAAGGTTTTATCTTGTAAGCGCTCTGAGCCTTTTGGAAATGGCGCAATTAATGCTTTCTGTATTGTATTGTATACCTGACCTTAATTGGGGAAATTGTGAGACCAATCAAATGGCGATTTTCTGAACTACAAAGCTTCAATAGAGAGTGGTTAGATCCGGGTTTTTTAATTTAACAATAAATCACCCATGCGTTGCAAAATTATGTGCTCTGTGTGCAATTTTTCCTTGCATCGTGTTTATTCTCCAAAATAACTTATGTTTGGTAAAAAGGGTTAAATTACAGGTATTTTTTTATCAATATTCAGCATTAGAAATACCTATTGCAGTAACCTTGTTATTAAAAAAGTACAAAAGCAGCAACTGTTAGCGCGCCCTGATACCCTCCTTCCAATTCCTTTGATGATATGAATGGCAGGTTTCCAATTCCGAAAAAGTAGTTTTTGAACTGCCACAAAGAATGGCAGTGTCTCAGAAGGTTATTTATTGATTTTCTAAAACATGTCATTGGTATTTACACTTTTTAATCCCCCTGATGACGAAGTTAAATTTCCTGAGTAAGTCATTGCCAAGAATAAAGTTAAAGGTAACACTTCGATGAAGTCAGTACGATGAGCAAATGCAACGCATGCGCGCTTCATTGCAAACTAAAACACGTGTTCTGACTTCGCTGTATTCAAAGCTTTGTATTTTAAAAAACCTTCTATCCAATTGTCTCATAATCTTTACCAGATATGATTCCTTTATTTTGTGTTATAAGCTCTCCGGTTTTGGACCCATATGATCATATATCCCACACTAAGCTCCTATGTAAAAAATATTACATTCTAAATTTGTAAAGAAAAAAAAACAAGTCCATTTTTCCTTGAGCATTTGGTTTATTAATATAGGCATATTGTAGATTAAAGCACAGATCGTCAATATGATTAAAGGTTGGTGTTCCGATTTCTGGCCTAACGTCGAAATGGAATACATCTTGCGCCTAAGAGTTTACAGAAATAATGAGAACAATAATGTGTTTTCGTTTGATATCAAAATATATTGATGTGAAGAAAAAATCTTAAGTTATCGGAACATGCACCTTTAACTGATAGCGAAAACTCACCGGTAGATTGTAAGATGGGGATTAGGAGTGGGTCTACGATGCTTCAACTGATCAATGCAGCCCATACAGTATACACATACCTGTCACACTATCAATCATGTGTGTTTACAATCCAATTTCAAAAAAGAAAGTGGCACTTTGTCTCTTAATTCGATGTGGCGTTCTTAACATGCTTAACGGGGTGATAACCCTCAAAATATGAAACTCATCAAGCGCTGTAACATTTGAACTATTAATGTGATGTATACACGTATGCTGTATATTTTTGGAGAGAAAATTAATCAAGAAATCATTTTTTGGTATCATATTTCACTAACATGCTGACTTTTTGGCTCAATTGTTTTCGGACCACCAGAAATCATAAAATCAGGTTTTTTTTGGTTAAAAAATGCCGAAATTGCACCAATATCATCTGAACATATACATATCTCCAAGATATTTTTTCATGCAAATTATGAGTTTTTATTTTTTTTACTCAAAAAGTTTTTGAGGTTAAAAAAAATAGGTTTTTTTATCGTAGTGGATGCCGAATACGCCAACACCCCACTACTCAAAATATGGACATGCCCATCCATAATCACTTATTTTTGCAACCAAACTAAACTGTCCATCATCTATTCTCTAAAACGGCTTAATATGGGGTTCTTACATTCGTTTCTTGTGTGACTGCATGAATTTTCGTCATTTTACAAGAGAAAATTCAATAAACCTACCTTATCTGCTTTTCCCCCCAAAAAGTGTTAAAATTACGTCCTGTTTGAACTCATCTGACGACATATATCTATTTTTAATCATTATCTGATACTTCAATGATTTTTTTGTTATATTTTTTTATTTTGTCTCTTCACACGAAAGGAAACGTATGAAAGTAAAATATATCATGTTCAAAATATCAACACTTAAAGATGCAAGTGTTTATAAAATATTTTAGCGTTCATGTTTTTAATTTATGCTAGATATGTTGTACAATTTTCGGCTAATTGGCCATTGTGTGCCAAACACCACCGCAGCTTTGTCCGAAATCAAAACAATGTATTAATTTAGGAACATCGTATGTCAATTTTAAAGAATTAATGATACTGATATTAGATTTATTAACCAAATATTATCCCGAATACCATCATTAATTTGTCGTAGAATAATAATTTTGAATTTAAAAACCATGGTGGTTTCCATGAGCCAGCCATGTTGCAATCAACTCGCGCAAAAATAATTCCTGTGAAAATAACAAAATCAAATAAACCATAATAATTTCATCTTTTGTTCAGGTAATACACAGTTGCCCTTACCATATATACTTGTTCATGTACACTAATTATATAAAACCAGTGACCTAAGGAATCTTTAGAATTAGGCAAATATGGTAAAAGTAATGAAAGGGCGTATTTACTTCGTGATGCAGTCAGACTGAACTGAACTGTGTCAAATGACCTACAAGAAATTAGTGTTGAATTTTAGTATAAAAATGTCGGCCATGTTAATTGTAATATGAGTCTTGTATTTCAATAATATTCATACATGGATTGGAATTAATACTATTAAATCATGACGGTTTTATTGACGGCAATTTGCCTCAGCCTCGTGTCTTGTTGCCTGACTCAAACTCCAAGTAAGTAATCTCAAAATAAGCCGTAAATTTAGTAAATTTAGTAAAGTTTTGTCAAATCATGAATTGTCGTACTGCCATTGTGCAGGCCATTGACGAATACAAAACTAAATTATTTTTCGTTCAGAGCACGACGCCATCGGATATACCACCTGACACCAAAATCTAAGAATCTTATGAGATTACTAGACAAATTTGTATAGAGTCAAATGCAAAAAAGAAATATCAATCATTTGTTTAAGTCTGGATCACTTTTCAATGTAAATGCTGAGTGACGTGTAATAGGCAATAACACACTTAAACAATATGATAAAATGGGGTATTTGAAAATCTCTATTTTGATGAATTCTAAGCCAGAGTTATTCATTGTAAAACTATAAAATTGAATTAGTCTACTTGTTGCTTTTTTCATGCAAGTAAATAACATCTGTAACCTGTAAAACAATATTAGGTTATTATGCATAATTATATTTATGCAATGCTGTTTTGAAATTTGAGGTATTAAATAAAGTCATTTGCTTGGATGGGAAAAACGTTTTGATTTTGTTTTATCAAATGACAGCAATGTGCATATAAACACTGGTGTAAAATTGAGGACCACCCCTACCTCCTATATACAATCCCGTCACTAGTACTCGCCAAACTTTTCAGCCATAGTTGTGTACAACGTCACCTAGTAGTAGTATTCCACATATCAGACATAATTGAAGCATTTAGGAACTGAGTCCTTTTTTTTAATGATACGGTCTCTGTGAAATATGGGATTGTATTATTTGGCATTATTTCAATTTTGGCCAGCTAAAAGAATAAGGAAAACCGTATAATGTATTTTTCTTGCCGGCAAGTGGCAGCTTTTAACGATTGCTATTATTTGGACCAGAGGAACAATCGAAGTATTGCCGAATCATTGTATTTAAGAATGAATTTTGGCAGGACAAAATAACCAAATCTGTCAAAACCTGCCTATTAGCAGCTTTGTGACTGAAGCTGCCAGTTGGCAACAATAAAATATAGATTTTAACGCTTTTTTGTTGTTATTTTGGCCAGTGAAAACCTATACGGTATATTACCAAATAACACAATCCCAAAGTATTTAAGAACCTGTTGTCACATTTTGTTGAACAGTTTTCAATTTCTTTTTGTTTATTGCCATGCATTTTGAACTCGCCACCCTTCCCGTTGCATTTCCAGATTTTTACATGTTAGACCATCTGAGATTCGAATTATCATATCACAATAACTACTTGTTCTACCCCATAAAACAAAACAAAAAATTCTGAACGGTAATCTCACAAGAAATCTAAATATGCTATTGGAATTTAGATGGGACCTAATGGAAACAAGTGGTGATTAAGAATGTTCAGAAAATATCGAATTTTTTGTCATATTTTGATTAAAGCTCAATATTTTTTTCTATACCTATATATCCCAATCATATTTTTGCTGTATATCCCAATCGTATTTTTGCTCATGAAATAACCCATCAGAACATAATGGTTGTCAATGGGTTCTTGTTGAAATATACTATATCGGGAAGAGAATGAGCCCAAACGTTTAAATTTCATATTCTTTAGAGTTTACACACACACAAAAAAAAAAAAAATTGGGGGGGGGGGGGGGGGGGGGGTATGCACCCTATCCTGATTTAAACAGCATTTTCGAATTCCCCTATTATTGAGAGCTTTCCAAAAATGTATACTTTTGCTATCATCGGTCGAATACTTTCTTTTGTTATAGTCATGTATCTAAAACCGATGAATTAGGGCAAGTTCACTGTATAGCGAATATGGAGAAAGCCAAGACAATGCACTCGATTCATGATTACAATTGTTACATAATAGTTGACACGTTTGTTGAAACAGAGACTTATAGAATATAAAACAATCTATAAAATGAGAGCAAAATCATGTTTGTACCGTACAGGGATGAGGAGTTATTGTAAATTGAACTTAGAATTGGGAACATTTTCTATATTCCCCATAGAGATTGTGCACAGTGCCACCGCCAGATAAATAGGCTTTCAAATGACACCTACACCATCTCTACCACATTTAGTTGTTGAGATGGATGATTCGTCACAAAAAATGCTACGCCACCACCCTTCATAACACATGGCCATATGGCAATTTCATTCTTGTAAGCAAGACAATGAAGCCGTTATGGTACTTCACAATGTGTAATTATAATTTGAAGAAGCATCATTTGCAAAAGAGATGTGCGCTGAAATGAGCATTTTAAAAGCTATGCGGGCGGTCTTTTGAGACAAACTTGTTGGGTTGGGTTTTTTGGTCTATCAATAATCCGCCTATTGTTACGCCGGCTGCAACAAATGCTAAATACTCGTAAAAAATACTCGTTTTGACATATATCTTTGTATTTCACGTGCAATCTCAAATAAAAGAAAGATATTTTCTTTCATTTTATGATTTTATGTTTTGGAGTTATGGGCATATTTTAAGTAACTTTTTTGTATACAATCTTGTCAGAGTTTAATCATCAAATTTCTTGACCACGGTCAATGACTTAAAGTCATTGACCGTGGTCAAGAAATTTGATGAATCGATGTAATGTGATTGATGAAATTAATGCAATGATATATTAATGAAATTATATCATCTCGTGGAATGTGAATAATGAAATACGATAATTTTTTTTTTTAAATATGCGAATAATTATATGCTTACAAAATAATTTTAATAATTTATTATAAACAAAATGATGCCGATCACGCAGGATTTCCCCTCACAAGACTCGGACAACTCTTTCAAAACAGACGACGTTATCATCATCGATATAAGAAATTTAGCATAAAGCTATCTGGTAAAGAATTAATTGAGTAACAGGAATGGTCCTAAAAATGAGGGTGGGCCCTGTTTTCACCAGCCTCGGACAGGTTTTCCAGATGTCCCAAGCCGTCTATCACGTCTCGTCTAGGCCCGTACCCAGATCTGAAAAAGTCTTTTTTTTTTGTACCAATGTACTTTTTTGGTACCATGTACCTCTTTTTGGTACCAATGTACCTTTTTTGTTATTAATGTACCTTTTTTTTGTGGAAAACGCCCCCCCCCCCCCACACACACCCCCAATTTCCCCGAAAAACGGCCCATTTCCCATTGTGTAAAGCGTTTTTTTCGGGCCGTTTTAGACTATAACATGTCCTACCCCCCCCCCCCCCCCCCCCCCCCCCCCCCCCCCCCCACCCCCCCCCCTCCCCCCCTCAATAGCTAGTTCCATTGTAATGTCACGGATAACGGTCATAAACTTTCGACCAATTTCTGATATTCTCCGTTGTTCAATTTTGATAAAATACCTTTAACAATTGTCATTATGAAATAGATTACTATCACAACTTGTAAAGCAGTTTTTGGCCCATTAATATCTTATGTGGTAATATACTTTGACATTTTTTCCAAATGTTATATCCATAGTACTACTCCTACCCCTAACACCGGTTGTTTATTTGATTTCATACATGTGAATATATAGGGCAATACAGTCATTGCCATTTACATAGTTTCGCAAGAGAATCTTAAGCGCAGGACTCTTTATTCTTGTAGATGACAAACGCAGCTATCATGAAAATACAAATTTAGAAGTATGTTCGGAGGTCATGGGTCAAACCATTTTAAAGCCGAATTTAGAGCTCTGGGGCTCCTACTAAGAGCAGTTGGGTCTTTGTTTTTGTTTTTAAACTGTTTTTTAAATTTAATTCGTCTGCAATCCTATTTGTTAATGATTTACAGCTCAATACGTCCTACACGATTCCGGTTTTAGTAGGAAAAGAGAGTGAAGGAACCGTAGAAATATGCGTATCACGTACAGGTGACGATCTAAGTCCAACTGGAACTGTGTGTAAGTACAATCAGAAAAAGTTGGTGTTTTTTTTTCTTCTCACTATTAAAGCCACAAAGGCACATCACCAAAACAGGGCTAACAACAACACTTCACGTATCAAGTACATTATGAGTAAAATGGCGGGGAAGTTATTCGTTTAAACTTCACCCCCTTCTATTGATCCTCAGATAACAAAAAATGGTCACTTTGCTTTGAGCCTGATAGTATGATCATATTTGATTGAGGCTATTCAACTTCAGATCAGTAATGCAGCATATCCTTTATTTAGTTTAAATTATATCTCAGGTTGGGTTTTTTATAGCGCTTTCCAAGGATGCTTAAAGCACGTAGGCTATTATTTCAGAATCAGTTCACTTCACTGTGGCTGCATATCATACAAATACTGATATACTTCGAGGGTTTCAAATATTTGGACTCATTACAATACACTGTACCCAACTCATACCTCTGAATTTAGTCAAATTATGAGTGTTTATATAAGCTTATGAACCTGAAATTTGGTATGTTTTATGGATTATCTTGCTACCAAAATCTCAATTTGAATACAAATTGAGTTACGGCCTTCTGGCGCTCAACCCTCGATTTGTGCACATTCCTATCCTATCGACGACTTGTATTATGATTATCCCCCGGGTTATCCCCATTTCAACATATTTGTGGAGAAAGATAAGTGTGGTTAAGTGTCTTGTCAAAGGACACAACACGCTGGCTGTTGTGGGACTCTAACTCACAACCTTTCGATCATGAGTACGGTGCTCATTGCACGGATCACATGCCTACCTTTGACATAATTTTTCTAACAAAATTTACAGTTCTTTCTACCAAAGATGGTTCAGCGGTTTCAACTCAGGATTATAGTCCTTTGGACAGATTCGCTTTGACTTCGGATCCAACGAACACCTCCCAATGTCTGGATTATCACGATAACAGATGATGATGTTGTGGAGTTCAATGAGAGGTTTACTTTATACATTGATGGCGCCACAGATGGGGTTGCTGGATCGCAGCAATCGACGGAAATTGTAATCGAAACAAATGATAGTAAGTACAATTGCTTAACCCACGTCATACTAGGAGGGTCATTATCTTTTCTTCGGGGGGGGGGGGGGGGGGGGGGGGGGGAGGGGCGAAGCCTCCCTATTAGCATGTGGATTGCACAAATGTACACATTTAGGTCTTTCTAGACATAAGTGGAGGCTGCCATGTTTGTAGTCTTTGTCAATTACATGTACCTATGCAGTTTATTTTAACAGTACCCGCATTCTGTGCTGGAGTCAAAGCTATATTTGTTTATAGTTGATGATTCAATCAGAGAGATGTTATTATATCCCAACACAAGCCCAATGGACACGTAATCGGGAGTTCAATCTTCCACCATTGTGTTCACCACCGGTTGACTCTATAGTGGGCTGGTAATCTGAGGCATATAAGCTTGGAGAATGGGTCTTGTCATTGGTAATTATTAATTTGTATTTGCTATTGTGATTATTGTTTTTGTTTGTGCATTTATGTCTTGTTAAAGAAAAAAGAAAAAAATAAAACATATCGCTAACACCAGGGGCGAGAAATAGAAAGAAGAAAAAAATCCCAACACTACAGAGAGACATTATATAGCTTATCTGGTTTGACTAGCTTATCTTGTTTGACTAAGGAGAAATCTCCATTTGTTGTCTAATAAGTGGCGAGTTGTGGATGTGTTATATATACCTATATTGTTATTCAGACGGTATCCCCCTTCCATGCACACAAATCAACTTTATTGGTTTCCTGTACTATTTTTAGACTGCGGTGTTTTGATTTGTTTTTTGGTTTGAATTATGAAAAATACATACACCATTTCCCTTGTATTTTGGTATGAAACAGATGTTTGGTTACAAAAAATGCATTTTTCTCTTGGATTGCCCCCATTCTATTTCAATGGAATTTGTATCTTGCTTTACTCGATGAATGTGATATTGGTTTCCCCGGTGTTTGCCAGTGGCGTAGCCAGGTGGGTAAGGAGTGGTGGCAAGGGTGAAATTAAGCCCCCCCCCCCCCCTCCAAAAAACTCCATTAAAAAACATTTGAAAACAAATATTTAAAAAAAAATCAGTTGTCTGACGATTGCGAAAGCATGAAACTCATAGTTACGACTTCTATTCCAGAAGGTTTATTACTTATTACGCTCGGCATTACGGGCATTGAGCACTATATTCCAAAGGTAATCTACCTATTGGCATAACGTCGTTGTAACTAAATATATTAGGCGTCAATCATTGTCGGTTGATATTGGTACTGTGATTTGTTTAACAAGGCTCAAGGAATTTCATTTGAATCATAATCATATTTATAAAACTAATGCTAATCATTCTAGTTCTGCATTTTATTTGCCTTCAAATCATATCATCTTTAAAAGGCTCATTGTGACGTCTACTCAGGATCGCTTATTGATTGCGCTAGCGCTGCGAAACTATCAAACCATAGTCTATAATTGTAAACGAAACTCTTTTGGACCTATGTCTTGTGGGTTTATTTTTATTTCTTGCCTCCGCCACACACTCTCAGCTCCTGTCCCCCACCTCAACCATATACAATATGTACGTAAAATCTATCTATACCACTGGCGTTTGCTGTAAATGAACACTCTTAACAACACATGATTGTTTAAATTTGTTATTCCTAGACTGCCGAACATTTCCAATCGATCCTCCTGTCCCGATTTCTATGTGACACCTTGGGCGCCTGAGACGGAAACGACGTTTGTTTACAAGAACACAATTCTAGCTGATGAATCATTGATAATATATCTAGCAAGTACTACAGATATTACTGATAACTTCTACGAAATATGTAAGCGTTACTGGGTCGAATAAATAAGACTAGCAACAAGCAAAGACACTAAGAATATAAGTAATGAAAATAATAATATGTTTATCCACTATGTCATTGCAATTGCAAGATAAGAATTAGTAAGTTTAGATATGGCAATCATCCAATCTTCTTTTCCTCTTCCAAAATGAAACTCAATATTCATGATATTCGTAATGTAACTTTTAAATAGACAACTTCACTGGGGGGATTTTCGTCATTCCTTGCACCACACATTATCGGCCGAGTGCACCAAACTGGCGTAACTTAATAGGGAGGTAACCTCCCTAATAGTTGCTCTAACTGTAGCGTAACTTACACCAACGATGTAATTCTTAGAGCATAACTGGCGAGTAACACCAGCATAGGAACTAGCGAGGTGAATATCCACATTAATCAACATCGTCCCCCTTACAAAATTATTGTCGCATGCGTCAAATGTATGTACATGTGTCAAACAGCAATCACATTGACACGAATGGTGTTCCGATAGAATTATAAAAATGTGTCGTCAGTCGCTACGTCGAGCGTGAATTTAAATTACATGAATAATGCAACACATCACACCACGTCCAGTAGAGCAATGACATCTGTGAATATGACGCCCTTTTTGTGTTCGAGATTTAAAAGTTATTTATTACCATTCTTTCAAAAATAAGGACCATAATTACATTATAAACACATTTTGTGCGAGAGTAACATTCAAAATGGTATCTAAATGGCAAACATTTCACGATCAAAATCCGTTCGTTTTAAATAAATGGATCAATGGTTACCGTTAAATAATAAAACTATCACAATGCTAGCGTCAAATCTCTGTGGCGTGTTACTGTGATCATGGCTTTTACAGACGTAAATCACGGGTTCGATTCCCGTGATTCCCATTTTTTCTCAGGCTTGTTTTTTTTTTCTTCAAAAAATTGATGGTGACTTAAATGAAATAATTTATGTCAATTTCATGAACTACAGTAGGTATTGACATTAATCAATCGATTTCTTGAATGTGTAGGTAGGCCTATGTATTATTATTTTGTATTCATCTTTTATATACTTTATTTATAATATTCATTCAATAGGCATATTTATTTATGAATTCGTTTATTTATTTGATTTCATGTTATTTAATTAATTAATTAATTAATTAATTAAATAATTATTGGTTGATTGATTGATTGATTGGATACTTGATTGTTTGAACTAATCTTTACAACTCTGTATGCATGATTATGGATGGTTTTAAAATATTTTATAATAAATTGTTCTTCAATGTATCATTGAGTATAATTATTATAACAAGTTGATAATAAATTTCATGAAAAAATTCTTCCACTGATCATCATATATATGTAATCGTCCATCGGGCAAATAGGAAAATTATTGTTTAGTTACAGCATAAACTGTTATGCTCCAACTTACTCTTGGGTCCGGTCAGGACTCAGGTATAACATTTAGCGTAAAATACCCGCCAGTTACTAGCCTAGTAGCTTACCCCCGGTTTGGTGCTCTCAAAATTTTGGGTTACGCCTCAGTTACTAGCGAGGTAGCGCTATTCTTCAGCTACCTGCCATTGGTGCACTCGTCCGTTTAGTGCTACAATCATTGTTAAAAGGGCTCACTGCCGCGGCACACGCACCCCTACACATGGCGCAGAAGCCACACGGGAAATGGTCATAGGGCCTGGGTATAGGCCTGTTGGTAGGGTATTGGTGTCATGCTGGGTGTGTGTGGGGCAGGGGAGTGGGGGGGGGGGGGGGGGGGGGGGGGGGTTGGGGGGGGGGGGGCGGTGTAAAACCACGGGCTTTGCAGGGTTG
>CM069457.1:22740998-22834527 GCA_035610835.1 Ophiura sarsii | reverse complement strand
CCAAAAACAACAATAAATACTACATGAAACTACCAACAATGCCACGAAAAAACACAATTTTTGTATCATTTAACATGTGCTGAACTGTGTGTTTGTACCGCCATCGCCGGCGGGGCCTACTGTTATGGATGTCCTCTCACTCAGCTCAGTGACTCGCGAAATTAAATTTCAGGCAATAAACAAAAATGGATTGTAAGCTGCATCGTGACCGCTCACAACTTGATAAACTTTGATTTTTAAAGCGAATTCATTTGGCAACATGCAAATGACATCAGTACGAGGACGTACATGTACAGTACATGTATTAACTATTATAGTGTCATGCCATGTAGGCCCAATGGAGAAACAGCTGGAAAGCTAAACACTGCTCTAACGACTCAAACTGATGAGGAGAGCTGAAAAACTACAGATATTGGAAATGATCGACAAGCAAAAACACCTGACATACATGTGCCGTGTCAACTCAAAGGTGGCTTTACGATTGTTGCAATTCAACAAACGTATCTTCAAAATCGAAATAGGCGTCGTCATCCATAGTGCAAAATCGGAACTTTCGAGAGATGAACTTATTTTAGCTATGCTACGCAATTTACTAGGCCTACGAGCCTCCTGCTAGGTCTATTTATAGTAGCCATAGTATCAGGGCAACCCATTTAATTGTTGTCATGTTTGTCAAGTTACTGCAACTAGAAGAAACTACTAACATGACTAAGGGACAAAACAAAAGAGATTTGATTGTCAAAAATATTCACGATCCCAATTAATGATGTTGTAGAAATTACTCACCCGAAAAACGTCGTCTCTATCGCAAGCTTTGTTACAGAATTCCAAGAATGGATTGGAATTGTACAATACAATAGCTGGGATTTTGATTGAATTTCCCATCAATTGACCATAAACATACGTTTGTTGAAGTGATTCGATATTGATCCATGAATATGATAAGACATCGACGTTGACTTTTTCAATGATTAAATAAGCTTACCAAAAAAGGGTAGATGAAGTCACATTTTCTTATTATTAGATCCAATTGGAAAAAATGATGTTTCCATGCTTCTGAATTCTTAAAGGATCGAGCGTATTATCCATTGTATAGACGTTATTCGTAATTGGTGATTTCAGGCTAAAGAGGGAGACATACTCGATGTGACGTCCCTAATCATAACGAAAGCGAGGCCCATCGTGTTAAACTATGTCACGTGACGTAATTTACCATGATGGGCCTCGCTTTCGTTATGATTAGTGACGTCACATCGAGTATGTCTCCCTCTTTAGCCTGAAGTCGCCAATACGAATAACGTCTATTCTGTCTTGATTTCAATATTTATTTTCTGTGATTGTTTGCACATCGAAAACTTTAAAGTTTTAGGATTATTGGTGGCCCAACCTGCATAATAGTTGCGGTACTGTGATTGGTCTATTCCATAATATTTCATTATAAAAGCTTCTCTGCTATTGGTCAACCTGAAGAAAAACAATGACGTAGTAGGGGAGCCCCTAGAATGCTCCATTATTCATTGGGGCGGAAATCACACAAAATAAAGAAACTCCGAAGTCAAAATAAACCTTAGAATAACTTAACATTTACATTTTGGATACTAATCAACATCAAGTGACAGATATGAATAAGATTGATAACTTATATTGTTCGTCTCATCGACATGAAAAAGCATGTGAAAACTGACGAGGAGGGCTAAAAACTACAGAAATTGAAAATGATCGACAAACACAAAAAACTGACAAACATGCGTCTTGTCAACTTAAAGGTGGCTTTACGAATGCAATTCAACAAAAGTATCTTCAAACTTAAATCAAAATCAGGCGTCCGTCATCCATTGTGTTGCAAAGCCGGAACTGGCGAGAGATGAACTTTAGCCTAGGATACTCAATTTACTAGGCCCACGAGCCTACTCCTATGCCTATTTATAGTAGCCATAATAATATCAGGGCAACCAATTTAATTTTTGTCATGTTTGTCAAGATACTGCAATGAAAAGAAACTAATAACATGACTAGCGGATAAGACAAAAGAGATTCGATTGTAAAAAAAATTCACGATCACAATTAATTTAATGTTGTAGAAATTACTCACCGAAAAAACGTCGTCTCTATCGCAAGCCCTTGATACATACACGACATACCAAGGATGGAATCGTACAATACGATTTAGCTGGGATTTGGATTGAATTTCCCATCAATTGACCATAAACATACGGATGTTGAAGTGATTCGACTTTGATCCATTGATCCATGAATATGATGAGACATCGGCGTTGACTTTTTCAATGATTAAAGGTGTATGTTCCGATCACTTTTTTGGGGCTACGATTCTTTTTTAACATCAATATATTTTGATATCAGAAAGATCCCCATATTTTTCTCATTTAATATGTCTGCAAAATCTTAGGGGCCAGAATTGTTCCATTAGAAATTATAGGCTAAAATGAGGTGAATTACTGCCAAAGGTGGTTAACCACCAACCAGTTTGTGTACTACTCAATGGGTAAATGTCTTGTGACCTTGTGCTTCTAAAAATAGAACCATTGGAGTTATGAAACTCAAACTTTGAGAATGATCGTCCATGTAAAATAGAAAACATAAAGTTGAAAATCGGGCCAGCAATCGGAACATCTACCTTTAAATAAGCTTACAAACAATTAAAGCTTCAAAATTATTCGGTAGATAATTGGCAAAATTAATGTTACCATGCTTCTGAAGTCTTACAAGATCGGGAAAGAAGAAAATAGCGTATAATCCATTGTATTCTGTCTTGATTTCATGTATTTATTTTCTGTGATTGTTTGCACATCGAAAACCTTTAAGCTCTAGGTTAATTGGTGGCCCTGAACATGCATAATACAGTCATCACAATAAGTAACTGACAAGGTAATAAATGTGCTGATAACTCTAAAAGTATAAACTCCTACATGAACCTATTTAATTATAAATTTGTTGAGAAATTTCTTTTCTTGAATTTAAGATATTACACGCTAAGAATGGTTGATTAATGAGGGAAGTTACGATCCCAAACGTTAGGGCAAGTCTGATTTTCATTTTAACATTTTTTTTCAACACGGGGAAAAACTGACAGGCAAAGCGTGTGTGCCGAATTGATCAACCGTAACAATGCCACCGCCGACTGTACAACAACCAGGCAACTGGCGACGGTTGAATTGGCACTACCACTACCAGTAATCAATAATTTGCCGGTCTGAGTCCCCGTGTTGAAAATGAAAATCAGACTTGACAGTACATTTGGGATTGTAACTTCCCTAATAATCAGCAGTGGCGTAGCCAGAGGGGGCGAGGGGGGGATCGCCCCCCCCCCCCCCCCCCCCCCCCCCCCAATATTGATGTCGTGTCGGTTGAGATTGGCACTGTCGGTTCATTTGACCAGAGGAATCATGGAATTATGATGGTCAAAAGTACACATATGAAAAAAATTCGCGCGCTACGCGCGCATAACAGTCACCAAAATGCAATATTCTTTGGTACAAGCTGGTTTATTGCCAAAATGGTCCTCAATCGTGCCAACAACAGGTGTAAAGTTACAAAAATTCGCGCGCTACGGAGCGCGCATTTCTTGACTCAGAACAATCTTGTCGGTTCATTTTCATTTCTCGCCCCAATATGAATAACCTGGCTACGCCACTGATAAGCAGCCATTCTTAAGGCCATGTCACACCATGGCGTTTCGCCTGAACGTATGCCAACGTATGCGAAAATATCAAAAATACGTTGGTGTACGTTGGTGTATGCTGATATAAATTAGGGGATACGTCGTTTACGTTACGAGCACGCTGTGATACGCTGTGAAAATTTGGAACACGTGGAGCCCGCGAAAAATGATTGAGCATGTTCAAAATTTCTCGGCGTACTCAACGTGTGCTTAATACGTTCTGCACATGTTCCCTGTACGTTCGTGGTACGTTAGACATACGTTGACATACGCTGACATACGTTAAAGGTACGTTACCCGTAAGTTGGTATACGTTGATGTACGTCGGCTGAAAATATGTAGCTATCTAGCATTGATAAAAACCAAAATACGCTGTGATACGCTGTTATAAGTTAGTGATACGCTATCAATACGGTAGTCATACGCTATGTATACGTTCATTACGCTATGGATACGCTATGGATACGTCCATTCTATCACCGATGTCGACTTTTCCTACGCAATTCGTTGGGAAGTTGGACGTTCTTGGACTCTGACAATTTTCGAGCTATTTTTTGAATACGTCGGCATACGTTCAGGCCACGTTCAGGCCATACGCTATGGTGTGACAGAGCCTTTAGAGTGGAATATCTCAAATTCAAGAAGAGAAAATTCTCAACATGTTTATAATTTAATATGTTAATGTATGCGTTATACTTTTAGAGTTATCAGCACATGTATTACCTGGTCAGTTAGGGAACAGTTCCATTTGTACGCGATAAAAATTGCGCGAATGTTCCGCGACCCGATGAGTTTTTTATCAGGCCCCGATGAGATTTTTATCGCGAACAGTTGCGAGTAGCAAAGGATTATTTATCGCGAAGCGTATTACCGCTTGTTTAAATATAACGAAAGATAAGTGGTCGGTATGTAAATAGAGCTTCGGGTTATTTATTCTAGTTGTAAGGTACAAATTCAGCATTTCATGTTTTTAGAGATAATGTTATTGATTATGGATGTTTAACGTAAATTGTATTATCCTCGTGTATTTGCTAAACAATGTCCCGCTCTATTTGCTAAACATACCCCAGGGATTAGCAGAGGCCTCGTATCGGGCCCCGATGGCTATTTTATCGGGGCCTGATGACTATTTTATCGCGAATCAACTTGAAAAACATCGCGTCCAAAACATATCAGGCCCCGATACAGTCGCGATAAATTTATCGCGTACAAATGGAACTGTTCCCTTACTTATTGTGATGACTGTAGTCGCAGTACTGTGATTGGTCTATTCCATAATCTTCCTTTATAAAAGCTTCCCCTGCTATCGGTCAACCCGAAGAAAAACAATGACGTAGTGGGGGAACCCCTAGAAAGCTCCATTATTCAATGGGGTGGTATATATTTACCTCAGGAGAAAATCACACAAAAATACGAACTCCAAAGTCAAAATAAACCTTTAGAATAACTTAACATTTACATTGCCCCCCGCCCCCCTCGGGCCAATCCCTTGGTTCCAAAACAAAGTCACCGATTTTAAACATGAACCTTGAAATTGTCGTACGCAGTCATCAACCTTAAATTATGACATTGACATGAAAATGTTTAAACATTGTATGTTGTGTTGATTTCAGTATGTTAAATCCTTTTATCACATCTTTCGCTTCAGGTTTGTTCAATTTATATGTTTCTGTTTCTTTCTTTTTCTTTCAGTTACACGTATCTCATTCACAGACGCGTTAGCTACTGAGTTCTATGCCATATGGACATTTATAAATCGTGGTTGTGGTTCACAGCAATACCTGGTGGAGTACATATTAGTCAATAAAGATCAATGTGAGCCTATAGAAGGTGGCGCCCGAGTGACAGGTGATACAACAATAAAGCCATTCTTACGCCTGTCTGGTCTAGCGCCATATTCTACGTACCAGGTGTTTGTAACGCCGATGGTTGATGGTAGAAATGGAACAGGAATGTCTGAGCAAATGACGACAGCACAATCAGGTTAGCCTCTTAGAAAAAGAAAAACAACCTAATAATAACTCACAATAACAGATTCGGATCGTGATTTATAGTATGATATAAGCATTTCAGGCAACAGACAACGAACGATAGGTTAATTTTAAGTCATAATAGCGCAGTATTTCTATTGTGATACCAAAGATACTGCACATTCCTAAACCCTGGCCAGAATGCTGAAACGGTTTCCACAATGAGAAAACAATATTATTGAAAATATCAGCTTTTCTGATGGATATGATTGACACTATTGTCATGACTTACACTATATACTGTTCTTATTAAAACATTTAATGCATGTTTAAACCCCAGCGAATCAATTTGCGTCAAGAATGTTTAAAGTGATTTTACAGTTTGGTCGCAGCTATTCTGTATAAAGACATCAAAAAAAGTAACTCGGCTGTAATTGTAAAAGCACCAATAATTTTAAAATTGTTACTCATATGAGCGTGTTTCTGCTGGGACACTGCAACAAGTTAGCGCTAATAAACGCTAAGTTTCAATCGGTCAGTTTCTAATCCCCCCTGTTTCTGCTCGCGAAAAGTTACCGCTAAGTTTATCGATCCTAGTCGATGGGCCACAACATTTGACCTTTTGTAAAACCAAACAATGCCACTGCACCTGAAAAAAGATTGCTTCACAATAATATGTATAACCCAGCGTGACACGGTTCACGGCGCGAACCGCTAAGAATCACCTTTCTGTTTCTACTGGGTTTATTGCCGATTATTACCGATTATTGCTGGTTCCAAACCTGCTTTGTGAAGGTTTTTGGGATTACCAAAAATACCGATTATTGCCCGGTTCTTCCTGTTTCTACTGGGCAAACTTAGCGTTTATTAGCGGTAACTTGCCCAGCAGAAACACGCTCATATTCTAAAAATGAAAATACCAGGAGACGGAAAATTTAATTACGGTGATTTTGACACCTTGTTTGTTAAAATCGAAGTATTGTTGTCGCGGTATGTGCTTACAGATGAAAAGTGCCCATTTCCATTGTTGCAGTAACTCCTATTGATCTCTCTGATTCAGCGTGAAGATAATAGCGGGAATTTTGATTAGCTGTTCTTGTTGTGCTGTAAACTTGATTAGCATAATCCGGGACAGATTTAATGGGGATGACAGGCGTACTTCTTTACAATTAAAAAGGATTAATTTAAAACTCCAAATGCTCAGAAGGTCCGAGAAGACAGACAGGACAGGTCATCGCCATGGGCAAACTATCAACATTCCCGCTATTATCTTCACGCTGAATCAGAGAGATCAATAGGAGTTACTGCAACAATGGAAATGGGCAATTTTCATCTATAAGCACATAATGCGACAACAATACTTTATCGATTTTAACAAACAAGGTGTCAAAATCACCGTAATTAAATTTTCCGTCTCCTGGTATTTTCATTTTTAGAATATGAGTAACAATTTTAAAATTATAGGTGCTTTTACAACATCCGAGTTACTTTTGTTGATGTCTTTAGTTTGTTGCATTGACACCTTATGCAATGGAGACAATTATTACATGAAAAAGTGAAACGTATCCATTAATTCATTTATATTCACAATCTTACAATTATTAAAAACGATTACAAAGGTTGTGCCTGAAATGAAATTAAAAGCAAAGGCAATTGGAAAAATCGCGAAGGATAAATGTGGCAACCCGGTCTAATACAACAAATGTGAACTATTAAAAATAATATGTTATCGATCTTTATAGGACCTACTGAAGGACCAGCTGCGACAGTCACAGAATCAACAGCAACTAGTCTCGAGTTTTCCTGGACTGAAGTGCCATGTGGCTCACGAAATGGTGTCATAAGTCGGTACAACTATATACTGATCAAAACAGATGACAATACCATTGTCACAGAGCAGAATACTGTTGATGCTACACAGATGTCGGTTAACATCACTGATTTAGAACTTGGTCAGATGTATGAATTCCAAATAGCAGCAACTAATGAGGCTGGGACTGGACCCAGTACAACGATTACTGCAAGTACAATCGCAGGTATTAAATATAGCGAATTTTATTAAACACTCGGGCTATTAAAATACAATTACACATATTGACAAGCATTTATGGTTAGATCTTTTGTGTCCAATGCCAATAGTCAAAGGTAGTTTGGTTGCGATACATATTATATTTCTAATCTTTTACCAGTCGAGCCCTCTTTGGCAATCTCTGAGTCCAGATCAATACTGGAATTTGGTTTGCAATTGTTTCTATCAATAGAGGTTGTTGCTAAGGGACCAAACTGCCACTATCCTGTCGTCGTCACTCTCCATGCATGTGAATATCAGTTTAACTTGGTTTTGACAACGATTTTCACGAACACATGCACGCATGAACCTGCCTCTCCCTGAATACGAAGCATTGCTTTAAAAATATCGTGAATGGGTCATTTAATAACAGACATAAAACAACATGATGAAATACCAATATATCAGGTTATTTTAAACGATGCACTGCGACTACGTGGTTAATTGGTTATTGCTTACATGCTGAAGTATTAAAGGTAGATGACCCGATCACATTTTCGTAACACAGAATTATTTCAAACATACGGAGATTTTTATATCATATGAAAGCTCGTATTTTTCTCATCATCATACTGAAATTTGACGGCCTAATTCGGTATAATGACAGAGAAATCGACGAAATAGCGTTGAATTACCGCGAATGGTGGTTACCATCGATATAGTTTGTGTACTACTCAATGGGTACAGTTCACAGCATCTTGTGCGTCTAAAATAAGAACCATAATAGCTATGCATCTCAAATTTTGGGACACGACGTTTTTAAGGATGACCTTTCATGTAGAATAGAAAACTTCAAGTTGAAAATCGGAACATCTACCTTTAAGGGGGACTTAAGGAAGTTTTTGATTTGATTTTTTGAATTTTGTGAGTGCTGTAATTATTGAACTATTAATCAAATGTATATAAAAGTATACATTTTTGGAAAGAAAATGGATCAGAGAATTCAAATTTGGCGTCAATTTTGACCAAAAAAGTAGATTTTTTGAGAAAATCACAAAATTCACTTTTTTGACCCCAATTTTTTTGAACAAAGCTAACAAAAAATAATTTTGAGTAAAAAATGGCCAATTCACTTTATAATGATGTTAAGACACTAATGAAGGGACGATTTTTTTTTTTAAAACCAAATCTAATATTTTTGAACATTTTGACCATAAAGTGCCAAAAAACGTGAAAAATGGATTTTTGATTTTTTTTTTACACTTTTTTGTCAAAATTTCAAAAAATATTGGATAAGATAAAAAAAAAATCGTCCCTTCAGTAGTGTCTTTACATCATCATCAAGTGATTTGGGCATTTTTTACTCAAAATTATGTTTGTTAGCTTTGTTCAAAATAATTGGGTCAAAAAAAAATTCTCAAAAAAATCAACATTTTTGGTCAAAATTGATGCCAAATTTGGATTCTCTGATCCATTTCCTTTCCAAAAAGGTATACTTTTATGTACGTTTGAGTCATGGTTCAATAAGTACAGCACTAACAAAATTCAACAAAAAACTTCCTTAAGTCCCCCCTTAAATATTGTTTAAAGGTATATGTTCCGATCACTTTTTTGGGGCTATGATCTTTTTTCAAATCAAGATATTTTGGTATCAGAAGAATCCCCATATTTTTCTCATTATGTCTGTAAAATCTTAGGGGCCAGATATGTTTCATTTTGAAATTATAGGCTAAAATGTGGTAAATTACTGCCAAAGGTGGTTAACCACCAACCAGTCTGTGTACTACTCAATGGGATGTATTTTGACATTGTGCTTTTCAAAAATAGAATTATTAGAGTTATGCAACTCAAACTTTAGAATGCGACAATTTTAAGGATGACCTTTCATGTAAAATAGAAAACATCAAGTTGGAAATCGGGTCAGCAATCGGAACATCTACCTTTAAATAAACAATTATTGCTATCACTTTTTCTATGACAGGTCCAAATCCTCCAGAGACTGTAATGCTAGAAGATGCAAGCAAGAGCACCAGTTTGAAGTTTTCATGGACTGCGGTCTCGTGTGATAATATGGATACGTGTAATTCTATTGGAGGTTATTCATATACTCTTACCAATTTGATGTATGAGCTCATTTCCAATGGCGAGACTAGTTCAAGTGAAACATCCGTTGTTATACCGAACCTGCAACCATGTACTTCGTATATGTTCAATGTGGCAGCTAAGAGTGAACTAGGAATTCTTGGATCGTATAGTGATTATTTGGAAGGCAGAACTGCATTGGCAGGTAAATACATTTTGTTGGCATGTCTTACGCAATAAAAGTAAGCACATGACATACAGACATAGTATAATAGGCCTATATGATTTTAATTAATTTGAAAATTGTTTGCTAATTAAGACGCCTTACTAGTTTAGACCCCGGGCATACATGCTTTTAGCATGAAATAGTATTGTTTTAAATTATTCAATATTGAACCGTTTGTAACATATCGAACAATAGTTGCAAGGAACTTTAGGAACACATTCGTCAACATGCTGTATTTCTCATCAACTCTATAATAATGTTCCTTCTCTTTCCATCATATAACATCAATATAAACTTTTTCCGTTTATTTTGTTCGTTTCCAATATTGTAGCACCGTCAGTAGTTTCAGATATTACCATCTTTGAAGCACTAAATCCATCAACTCATGACGTGATTCAATGGGATGCACCATCGGGACCTTGTCCAACAGATTCCTATTCAGTTACATACATCCTACGCAACAGAGACATGTGTGAAGAAGTTAATGGAGACACTGTCATGGATCTGGGAAATGTTGCAATTACGGAAGTGCAAATCAACGACGTAGAACCATTCTCTCTATATACCATATTCGTCACACCACATAACGCTGCAGGAGGTGGTCCAGTGCAGCAAGCAGATAGAACAACTGGTGAACAAAGTAAGCCATTGTATAAAGGTTGACAGACGTAACTTCACTTCACTTAAATTTACCGTTAATTTGACAAAAATGTTCAAAAGTTTAGACCATGAAAGTTACTGCTACGTTTGTTTCATACGGATGCAAGATGTCTTGCAATTTTCACGAATAGGCAACTCCGGCAAGTCAAGTGACATTCATTACTGGGGTGGGGGGGGGGGGGGCATCTACACCAGACTGGCACGCAATTGGGTGTATTAGATCGGTCATGAGGAATATTGTAATGTCTACTCATAGACGATGCGAGCATGAACACTACCTTGACGTTTTCATGTTACATCATACGGGATGGGGGGGGGGGGGTGGTAAATAGTATTTTCGTTTGCAATTTTGTTTGGAAGGAGGGCTTGGGAGTTTGTGTATGGGGTTAATGCTTTAAGTGGATACATGTGTTGACGAATTGTGTGGTAGAGGGGGGGGGGATGTGTGGAGTGCTGAGTGTATACATGTGGTGAGGATGCATCGTGTTCATTTGCTTGTAAGATGTGTGTGTGGATTCTCAAGGGATTTTATACATTTTGTGTGGGGATTTGCAATCTTTATTATGTATTTTGAATAATATCCCTGGGTTTATTATGTATTTATATATCTTTAAGATGTTAATATTTTATGTTGTTTATATTATAAAAATTGCGCAATTTGGCCTTTGGCCACGATGTTATTTTATGATGAATTGAATCTTGAATCTTGAATATATTTTTAATTGGTAACTTAGGTTAATGAATACAGTTCATGATTTCCAGCAGGGGTAGAAATGCATAACAATGGATTATATTAGAGACGGATGATATATAGTTAACCCCGGTATAGCATCCAAAACCCGGGTGGTGAGAAACCCGGGTTTTGAGTAGACACTATTGATACGCATTGGGATATTCCCAGTGAACATTACGTCCTCCTGTTATAGGCCTACTACTACTCAGTTTGCTGAAATAACAAGTGTGTTGTCTCTTTCTTCGAGTCATAACTTCATTAAAATTGGCCACAAAAAAAAAAGAGTTGTGTTGTCCTCAGCGACCGACCCTAAAATCGTAAAAACTAGGGTCGCATTTTTTTTTTTTTTTTTTTTTCATTTTTTTTTTTTTTTCAATGTTTTTTTTTTTTTTTAGATTTAAATTTGATTAAAAGTGTCTAAATGTTACTATTTCTTGCTGGAAATGAATAAAAAATCCTAAATAAATGTTTTTAGTCTATTGTCACACTAGAAACATTAGTTAAATTGACATATGGGCATATACCAATTTTGTCTTGACATAAACCATATATTTTCAGCCCCCCCCAAAAAAAAAAAATGAAAAAAAAAAAATTGAAAAAAAATTTTAACAAAATTTTTTTAACAAATTCCGACCGACCCGAATTTACATTTTTGGCACTTGAGGGCAACACAACATTTTTGTTTGTTTTTTGGCCTAACTGGGCAAAACCCGGGTTTTGCGCAACAACACCACAAGGCAGTGCCACTCAACTTGCCGATCTGAAGCTGGTGTCCCATTGTTGGTGGCGCTGTTTGTATCGTCTGCCATAGAAATCCTACAGCTTACGGGTACATGTAGGCCTAAGCCCGTAAGCATGGTAAGGGTTATCTATGTCGTCTGCTTTAGGTATTCGAATTAATGTTAAAGTTTACAGGGAATTGTTCGGAAAATCCCCCCCCCCCCCCCCCCCCCACCACCCATGGGGCCGGTTTGAGTTTATGATACCGCGTGCTGGAGGATATACACAATGCGCTCCCCATAGACGATACATGCAAAGTAGGAGGGGTCAAACAATCGGCTCTAACTTGAGTTATCCCATACGTCCATGACATTTACAGAGAGTGCTGGGAAAAGCTGTTTCAAACCGTTGGTGTGATTTGGTAGTGTACTTTTGACCATATTTTATTGAAAAGCAATCACTTTATTTCATTTTGCCTGTTGTCATCACATACATGTACACTATATGAAAAATCAGGCGGGGTGATCACATTGACCACCACCCCCAAGTTAAAAAAAAAGGGGAGGGGGAGGGATATCCCCCTACCGGGATTTCCGCCCTACATGTATTAGGGCCGGACTCCCTTTTCCCCCCTGCCTCTCATGTCTTATTATAATAGTTGTACGAATTACAGGGACTCGACTCCCGCACTTAGAACCCCTCTTCAACATTGTACGAATAACACAGAGAACCCCTCTTCTCTTCAACAATAGCTGTACAAATTACAGGACAGGAAAATAAGGGTCTCAGGAACTGATTTTTTTTCAAAAAAGGAAGTCTTGAGAACTGGCCTATAGGTCAATTTTGATTAGCAACAAATAAAAGATGAAAACAGACAAAAATGAGGACAAACCGAATGCAATTAGGTGAAATGGCACATTGCTGAATAGTATAGGTTGAAATTCAGCTCGAATCCGCTAAAAGGACTCACACCCCCTTAATATATAGGAGAACCCCGTGACCATCTTAAGATTCGATATACAAAATAAAATCTGGGTAATGCATGTGCACTACTAGTGGGATTCCTCCTCCCCCTTCCGATCACAGGCATGCCACTCCCGCCCCAAATGCGGTAATTACAAGTAAAGACCCGGGGGGGGGGGGGGGGGGTAAATCATCCAACATGCAGGCAAGTGGCCTTCCAAGGCAACACCCATTTGAATGTTGCGAATATTTTGGACTCTGAGGATATCTAACCCCAGTGATATACCCATTCCTCCCACTCCAATATTGACAATTGACTAAACATCGAAAATTCGGGGGTTTAACTCCGTAGAAAGTCAAGTTTCCATACACGTGTTGTCATAAAAAACCATCCACATTTTAATTTGAGTGCCACCCCCACCCTAACTTTAATTTTAAGTAGCCTACAAGTTAATCAGCATATAGGGCCTAATATTTACACTCACTCAACACACATCAGAAACAATTGCAAAATGTGTCTCACGGCCCATTGAACCATTCATTAATTCATTAAACAAGATAAACAATGATAAAACCACATTAATTTTAAATAAGAAAACCAATGCCTAATAGTTTGCATGCATAGAAACAGCAGTCACAACAAGATCACTGATATTCCCCGCTATTCGCGCCCTTACAACAGCTGTACAAACAACCAGTGCCATGCATGAATTGCACGACGTACTGTATTTCTGCGCAAAACCCGGGTTTTTCGTAATCTGCGAAAAACCCGGGTTTTGCGCAGAAATACGTGCACAAAACCCGGGTTTTGTGCAAGGCCCCGTTTTTGTATGCGAAAAACTAGGGTTTTGCGCAGACCCTAGTTTTGGACGCAGCACCGGTTGGGTTACACCATTGGTTACAAACATATGACCCGTCATTGCATGACTTCATAATCTCAAGGACATTTAAATTGGTTCCAAACTGTAAGAAAATAAGATTTGTTTAGTTATTTAATATGTAGCCGTTGTATTTTCGTTCCATTTAGATCCATCGGCACCACCATCCAACATTCGTAACATGGACGTCACCACAAATACTGCTAGTTTTGTCTGGGATGGAGTACCATGTGGCAGTAGACATGGGACCATACAGAAATACCAATGTCAACTCATAAACACAGCAGACGCCGAGGAGATATTCACTAAAACCATCTCTACTACCGAAGTTACCTTTGATGGACTGCAGCCTTGTGCAGAATATAGCTATACAGTAAAAGCCTTGAATGGTCCAATGAGCGATGGAATACGGGGAACAACAAAGAGTGTTGGTAAGTTGTATGTGTCAAAGAATGCGTTTCTCAGCATGCTCAGTGTGTTGACATGACCAGTGTAAATTTGTAGTTTTCTTGCTGGATACTCCTGCATAGGAATAAAAAGTAAAAAGATAAAGTTTCAACATGTGTATTCATGTATTTTGCACTTCCGGATCCCATGTTTCATTCTCTATCATTTTTAGTCATGCGTCCAGCACATCGCGTTAATATTTTTTTAAGTTGTAATATTTTACCGGTGCTAGCATTGCAGTTATGATAATATTAAAGTCATCAGATTGATGACTCGGGAAACCTGTACATGCAAGTGTGTATACTAACTATCACTGTCATTGATTCTAATCGATTATTTCAACAGCTCCTTCCCCTGTTTTGTCAATTGGAGCATTGCCACCATTACCATCAACTGATCTTCCTAGAGATCCTACGGTACAATGGATCCCATCGTCAGAGAGCCTATGTCCTGCAACATCGTATCTTGTGCAATATAAGCTCACTTATAAAGATCATTGTATGGAAACATCAAATGCTGCCATACAAACAAATACCACAGTGATGGGTAACAGTACAACATTGACTGGATTAATATCACACTCAACCTACTTAGTATCTGTGACGGCACAAAACGACGCTGGAGATGCTGCACCTGTAGACGGTACTGATATTCAGACTGGTGAAGAAGGTAGGGATAACGGAATACTTGTTGTAGTTTTGACTAGACAAGAAGATTCAAGATATATTTAAAGATATTTAAGACATTGTCATGATGTTATCTAATATCTTTGATTTCCCCTGGTGAGCCTCCGTGAAACGGTTCACCACACATACGTGTTTATGGGGGGTGGGGAGGGGGGAGGGGGGGTGGCTGTGTGATATATAGATTCGCTTATATTTAAAATATTCCCAAGGAATTCAGTGCTTAGAGTGCTATGGTTTCATACTCTTCAAGTCAATTAAATCCAGCCTTCATAATCCTAATTGGTGTGGGGGTAGGGGTGTTTGTGGGGGAAGGGTGTTTACGCATGACCTTTAATAAGACTCCGTGCTTTATTATCATATAAACATATGTGTCGCCAAAATATGTACATTCTCAAATTATGCAGCGCCATCAGGGCCACCTGCGAACGTGATGGTAACAGAGGTCGGCCAGAGATCTCTATCTGTCACCTGGATGCAACCTGTGTGTGGCGAGAGGAATGGTGAAATTACGATGTATTCCTACGTGTTGACTGATCTATACAGAAACACACCCCTGCCGTCAGCAGATACACCGGAAACTTCTATAATATTGAACGACCTAAAACCTTACGTGCGGTACGCCTTCGAGGTTTCTGCTTGGACCAGTGGTGGACAGGGGCCGTTTAGTAACATAACCGTCAACCAAACGCTAGAAGATGGTAAGTAATCGGACATCCGTATCATTTTTGTGATTTTTTTAAATATAATGATATGCCTGATTCCAGCCATTCACAATAGCCATTTGAGATTATGTGGGCAAATATTAACAATTATTGGTTATTTATACATGTATCATGTATAACATTAAACATTAACTTGTATCACTTTGAAGTACAACATTTTTTTTGTTACTTTAAAATGGGCTTTCCTCAAACTGACAGCATTATTTACAAATAAATCTTTGACAGAGCCTCCAGCTCCATTGAAACCAACTGTTGCCAATGCTGATACACTGTCCATCATATTCCAATGGTTGCCACCTGACCCTCCAAATGGGGTTATAATAGGCTATGAAGTGCAGTATTGGGACACCACCAATAACATGATGTCTGATATCATTGAAAGCACCACATCGGAATTACAATACACGGTGACAGAACTAAGACCGAATGATGAAATATCATTTCAAGTAAGTACCCTGAACTTATTTGAAAGTATAAAGACAGTGGCCTGCAGTTGAGAGCTCTATTAATTGCCAGTAATATAAAATCCCTAAAGAAGTTTTTTGAGTCACATTTGTGCAACGTTACCACTGGTTCTCTTTTTCCAGTTGCCGCTTGTCTTGTTTCCCACCCATTTACATTACGATGCAATCAAAGGGTTCTAAAACTGCCAATCCAAGGTTTTACTGAATCCCTGGCGCAAGTAGTAGACTATGCTCCGCAAAAGTGCCACACTCCTATAATTTGGACCCCTACATTTTATTTTGGAATAAAATAACGAAGAATAACGAATCTATATGTATTGGATATTATGGTACTTTGTGTAGCCTAATTCTGAGCCTAGGGCGAACTTGCCCCGGCCTATGGGCGCCCTTTTGAGACACTTGTCGTTATCACTTACTCTTGCCTTTACAGTAAGGCCTAGAGTACTGAGATCATGGTCGTATCAATAGATGTCTAATATTTGTTTAGCATATTTCTGCCTAGTTAAAAATTGGTAGGTGCAAATCTGCTATACATGTTGCAATTCAATGCATGTTATATCACAATTGGATATGTGGCTCCAACATTTCACCGTAGTTCAAAATAAACTGAATATAAAATATAGCCACTACGTTTCACATGAATCACGATACAAGTCAATCATAATGCATATAAATTTATTATATTTTCCAAACGATGCACTATTTTACTATACAATATTTTGTTACAGGTACGTGCACAAACTTCTGCAGGGAAGGGGGAGTGGAGCGAAGTAGCAACGGGTGAAGCAAAGGAAGGCAGTAAGTATTAGGCAGAACAATCTCACAAATGGACCATATTCTGGGGGGGGACATATGTAGCGCTGCTGAGACATCCCTTTTCATATTGTGAGATAGATCCCCTTTCATGTTAGCTCTCACCATATGACCCCATATTTGTTGAACAAGTTACCACTCATTTTTCTGGATAATTTTCCAATTTCTCACGAAAAAAGTTCCCTTTTTTTTGTAAATGTGCATGTGTTAAATTCGGGACGTTATCCCATAATGTGGCTGGTGTTCAGTTTTGAATCCTGCAAGACCTTTACACTAAAGTTTACCGGGAAAAAAAGAGATAATTTCACGTTCGAATGTGTACATGTATAGGCTTTGCATTATGGTACAGCTGCACCTGTTTCAAAAAAGCGAAACATTTGTTACTATCACTGACTATTAGTAGTACCTAGTAATCCTCCGTCGCATATAGTAGACCACGCGTAGAACAAAAAGGTACATTACGCTCAGTGATTGTCAAAACAGTTTTTACTGATTGTTTTCTTTCAACATTTATTCCAAACCCATACAATCATACTTTGAACAGATGTTAATATCACATAAAAAAATCATAATTACGATAGAACAAATAAAATTTGATCAAAATCTATATTATACAAAAATCATTTGGACATTTAGAAAATACAGGAACCATAAACAGATACAATCCACAAAACTTAAGCTTTTAAAAACATTAGAGGGCTACTCCAATACAATTAACTGTAAGTGTGTATTTAATAATATGACCTCAATTATAACAGCTCCAGGTCCGCCTGCTAACTTCACTGCATCCAATATCGAGGAAACATCTGTAACGCTGGAATGGACAGAACCTACGAATCCTAACGGGGTTATTCTGGATTATACTGTGAGTTTGAACAATGGAATAAGAACCCTAAAACAAAACACATTATTGATAAAAAATTGGGTATTTCCATAATCTGACCACCATTCCACTTGTTTTCTGACCACTTCTAACCCTAACCCTAATTGTTGGTCATAACAAGTGGTCATATAGAGAATGGTGGTCAGTTATGGAAACACCCAAACGAGTTGTTGTTGGCAAAGTGCCAAAGAAATAATATTATAATGATATACCTGATTTTAGCCATAACATTACAAAACAAATATTGCATGCATTTGTGTGTGTGCAAAAATAAAACTAATAATTAAATCAGTCGGTCCAACTTTGACCGTGTGAGATAGTTTTTAATATCACACTCTCCGGCATGCAATATTTTGATACTATTATTGCATTACAAATTATGATTCGGAGTCCCTGAAAGCATACATTTAGAGAATAAAATAGGTGTTTTGCTATATACGTTGGTCTTAAAATGTAAAGACTGTACAATATTTGGAGTATTTATTCTCATTCCGATTTAGTTTATTGGTTATTTTTATATGTTATAATAAAAATAACGCTTTTTGTAACATTTACTTTAATCTAACAACACAAAATGTCCCCCTCTATAAAATCGGCTAATCCAGCGAGTCGTTTACCAACTTCCTGCTTCAAAAAATCGCGTTCTTCATCACACGCACATACGGAAACACTGTTATACGCATAACGCATACGCTGGCAACTTTGTGTAAGGTGCGCTTGAGCATCTTTAACGCGATGACTATACGCACTGACAGTATTATTATTTAATCAAACGACAACGAATTTCCCCTTTATACAATCGGTGAATCCAGCGAGTTGTTTAACAACGCACACACCCCAACCCCACGCTGCGTTATGCGCACAACGCATAGCCGGCAAATATGTGTAGGGCGCGCATGAACATGACCATACGCACGTTTTATTAGTTTGGAGTGGGATTTATTTCATACCTTCTAGGTATTAATTAAGCCCAACCCCAATCTTTATATTATCGGTCTCATAATTAAATAATGTATATAGTGCGTATTCAAAATCAGTCAAAAACCCATCAATTTGCCTGTTGATATTCAAGGCCACACCCACTATAGGTCTATGAGAATTCATAGTAAACGAAATAAAGGTTACGGTTACGATTTAAAATGTTATCAATTTAATTCAATAGTATGCTTTCGCCGTTAAGGCTCTTGTGAATCATAACAATGACAGAAACATAACAATATAAAATAATTCAGAGTGAACTGTGTTGAAGACAATGGAATTGTGCAATATATATCTTATATATAGTTTATGTATGGCCCCTTTTGTCTTACTCTAAAATGCCGGTCGAAAATGAATACGTATTGTTAAATTTTGCTTTACTATATTATAAAATGTAAAAAGATGAATACAACGGAACCAGGAACAAAACACACTAAGGATCAGAAAACTGATACAAGTAGGATATCTGGAAAATATAAAAATACAAAGAGTAAAAGCAAGACACCGTATACCAACTAGATGCGGGGAAACAGAAAATGACGTAGGCAACATCTATTACTGGCATTGTGCTATAAATATTTACAGTGGTGGACATTTCAAGTTCATTATCTTTTTATAGTTCTTTTTGAAACGTCGGTCTTTATTGTAGCGTTATAGCTTTGTTGTTTTATTGCACAGCAATTTGTATTGCTTGTCCCAGTGCATTTCCGTGTGTTATTGTTATTATGTTATTTCTCTGTTTTATCGCGTTATTCTCCCTCGTCATTGCCTGTTTCCCCACGCCAAGTTGGTATATCTTGCTTTTACTCGTTGCTTTATTATACCATTACAGCTAGAAAAGCAAGCGTAACACAAAAATTAACATAGTTTTTATGTTCAAAATACGGAAGAAGAAGTAGTTAATACGAACCAATTGTTTTTTTATAGATCATGTACAGAGCTCTAGAGAAGGCCTATATCCCAAATTTCGCACCGGATGGAAAGTTTGAATCTGTTATCAAGCAAGCGCCTGCTACGACACAAATCATCGAGGAATTGGGTCCTTCCTCGAAATATGAGTTCAAAATTTCTGCCAGTACGTCAGCAGGACCTGGAATGTTTACTCCCATCTTAGCAGTATTCACCAAACCATTTACAGGTACAGGATACTCACTCGGAAATGCGTGGATTGTTTTAATTATTTTACTAAATTCTATTGTTCTTACACAAGAGAGTACATCAAATTAGTGACCTCTAGTTATGCGTTTACAAAGTTTAAACAATCTAATTCTAGTCATAAAGATGTTGATGTTGTATCATATTTTGTTGAAAGCCGTGGAAAAATAATGTATAGAATTTTTCAGACAGACGCAGATTTCTAGGAATTTTATAGTACACGTACACGCCTTGCAAATCAATAGGTTGAATATGTTGAAAATATATTATATATGGTAAGATATCATCACTGTCAAGACTGTGTATCTACATTTGTTCAGGTAATGTTCATAGGAGCTGTTATTCTCTCCATATCGTTAATACCACAATATGAAATGACATCGTAGTCTCGTGTGTGTCATATTACGTTCTTGAAAAGTTCTTCGTCTGTAAACCTGCCTGGAAATATAAATCTGATTTGGTTATAAAAAATGTAACCTGTATTTGACCATTTGTATCAAAACTGCACAAAATCTACCTTTTGAAACCCTATCCTGTAATATATCTTGCCATAGTGGTAATACTTTGTGATGTTAATGATCTTTTTCATAGTATTACTCTTTAAAGGTATTTTTGCTACACTAAAAGTCCATGCTACCAAGTGTGTAGTTTTGTCAAGTGTCTTGTGTTGGTTTTCTGAAGTGCTTCATAACACGATACCTTTAAAGCAGCACATACATAAATCTTTTAGATGTGTTTGATATTATGTAATTTTTCATTTGAATTCTACAATTTCAAAATGACTTATGCCGTAAAGGAGGTCTGGATACATATGTTTTGCCCACTCTAACCATCAACGGTTATAATGCGTTTGAATTCCAGATTTATTACAACCTGAGGATCTTAAAATTGAGGGTTCATCTTTCGTTATAGTACTCAGTGATTCACACAAATATGTGAGGTATGTACATTTACTTATACTGAACTGCGCCAATAAAGTATCTAAACACTTACAAATGGTCAGATTCATCGGAACCTGAAATAGTATGCACAAAAATAATTAACTAATTCGATTCACAGTTATCTTCTGCGCATTTGACACCTCTTTTGTTGCGCTATGATGTTGTTTGGCGGATTTATGGGCACTTGAGTGGCTTAAGGTCGAATTCAAAAGTTGCAAAAGCCCCTATTCAAGCAAGAGCGTTGTACTGTGACGAATAAGATCAGCATTATTTTTGCCCGCCTTTTATAAATGATTTGTTTGTCGATTGCGATGAACATCAGCATTTAATTGTCAATAACAAAACAAAAGGGTCAGAGATGCATGGAGGCATAAACCAATACTTAATCAATCATTAATTGTCATGATTTAGTAAACAGAACAAATTGGTGTCTTTTGTCTTGATTTTGTCTGTGTGTGATGCTTGTGTGAGTTCCCTTCTGGAATTGGGGTGAATAGGACCTTTTGCAACTTTTGAATTCGACCTTAAGCCACTCAAGTGCCCATAAATCCGCCAAACAACATCGTAGCGCAACAAAAGAGGTGTCAAAATGCGCAGAAGATAACTGTGAATCGAATTAGTTAATTATCTTTTTGCATACTATTTCAGGTTCCGATAAATCTGACCATTTGTAAGTGTTTAGATACTTTATTGGCGCAGTATCCTTCTTTAACAGTCAAGAGGATGCGACGGCTGCTGATATTCTACTACCATGACTACCGGTATTTTATTTTATGACTGCGCCGAAAATAAAACCAAGAAAACAAAAACAACCACAGAACTATCACAATGCACAGCACTAGTGCACTAGTTTCAGGATGATGTGCCGACGTGAAGTGATGCCAGAGATTCGAATCTGTGATAAATATCCCCGAAACTTAAATTGTTTGCTATGATCTTGGACAGATATGATGCTAGATAAATCCTAATGTACACAAATGAGAAAAGGGTTGTCTTCATCAAGTATGGATCATTGAATGCACAGAGAATATTAATTCGTCAATAATGTGGTCTTTTATAACAAATTAAACATTTTTCATGGAAGGTTCGTTAGTTAAGAAATATTTTGTACTGCTAAACAATTATTTTTAAATTATAATTGACCAATTAATAGTATTTTAAATTAATTTTCAATCGAGCAAATATTTTAACGATTCATAAATATTTGACTTTCAATGACAAATTAAATGGCAATTAAATGACTAATACTAATATTTAATTTGTCATTTCATTGATAATTTGTCATTTCAATTGTCATTCTTTAATTTGTCATTAAAAGTTGAATATATTTCAGTCAAGGAAATGTTTCTTACGATGAAAATTAACTAAAAACACTCTTAATTGTTCTTTTAGCATCACAAATAAATGTTCACCATTAATGAATATTTCTTATGCAAAGTTTTTAACTTTTCAAATAAGACCACATTTTTGGACGAATTAATATTCTCTGTTTGGGAAATTGGGTGGGAACAATGGATGTATCCTTCGTGTAAGACAGCACGGAATTAACCTAGCACAAAATCCTCTATTGACGGATGAAAGGATTTTAATACAGGTGTATCTATTTATTCCGTAATTAAGTCCTTACACTTAACTTATGAATGTCTTACACTAAGGATACAGGCGCGGATACAGGGGGGAGGGGGCACGACGGCCCCCCCCCCCCCCCCCCCTCTACCAAAAAAAAAAAGAAAAAAAAGAAAGAGAGGAAGAAGCTAGGGGGAGAGAGAGAGAGGGAGGGGGGGGGGGCACATCACCCTCAGACTCCCCCTGTTCGAGTTCAATCTATACTTAAATTAAGAAAAATCAGTATGCTCTACTTCTTTCTTGCATTGATAAAAAAACAAAATATTTATTGGAAATGAAGAGGTGGCTTTTCGATAAAATGTTGGTCAAAAGTATACACCAGATCGCACCAAATGAGTTCGAAAATTGAAAAAAACTACTTCTGAGGCCCCCCTCAGACTCCCCCTGTTCGAGCTTTTAAATCATCTATACTTAAATCAAAAATATATCAGTATAATATGCTCAACTTCTTCCGTGCGTTGATAAAAAACAAAATATTTATTGGAAATGAAGAGGTGGCTTTTCGATAAAATGTTGGTCAAAAGTATACACCAGATCGCACCAAATGAGTTCGAAAATTGAAAAAAATTCTACTTCTGAGGGGGCCACATCCCCCATCAGACACCCCCCTGTCCGAGCATAGCTCGGAGGGCGGTGCTGCGCACCGCTTGGATGGTACCGGCAAAATTTCATTTTTGGGGCCCCCCCCCCCCTAAAATTTTCCTGGATCCGCCACTGTAAGGATATACCGAACAATGGAATACATAATATCCGAACATATAACAGTTGTAAAATACAATACAGAATAAGATAATGAAATATTACTTTTACAGAAATGTTATCGAATATCATGCTTGTTTTTTTCTAGCAACGTGTACATTTCTGTTTCAACAAGTGACGCAATTGTTAGACGAAAACGAAGACAACAACAAAGTAGCATAGACATTAACGAAGACAACATTGTTGCCAATCTAACTCGCGGTGACATTACAGAGAACTACTCCTTCACCGTTGGTGATAACAAAACTTATGGTGGCTACGTTAACAAACCTCTAACAGGTGGTCAAATGTATGACGTCATGGTGGCGCATGCCAGTTGCACTCCCGAGGTAGGCAGTGTCATGATTAGAACCTACAGATTAAGTATCTACGAGTATTATAGTATTAGATAATTTGATACCATTGTATGATTTGTTAGGCGACGAAAAATTCCAATCCTGTTCTACGAGCGAACGGACCCTTGCAAACCCCCGGGGAAATACTATTATCTGATGCAATTGTGTATCGCAGGAACCGATTATTCCAATGATCATGATGATAGCCTTTATATATCTGTATAAAGACGCCTCTTATATCTGTATAAAATGGACCGGGAAAATTGCCTCTTATATATTACGAGCCAACGAGGCGGAGATAACACTATTTGAAAACTATACCCGTTTTTATTTAAGATACAAATAATTGAATTTTTGTTCAGAGTGAACGATTTTTGTATTTTTTTTCTTCTTCTTTTTGAACGAAATATTTAACAACTATTCTACTGGCCCAAAATATCGAACGATACCCGTTTTTATTTAAGATACAGATAATTATTGTTCAGAGTGAACGATTTTTTAATTTTTTTTTTTCTCTTTTGAGGGAAATATTTAACAACCTACTAAAGTATGAGAAAAAACCCAATTTTGTCCAATGCGTTGCTACAGTGGGTAGAATATTTCCCCACACATCATCAAAAAGCATTTTGCACGGGTATTGGAATTAACATTTGCACTTAATTACAGATTGTTATAATGTTACTTATTGTTGATATTTGATCGTGTTGTTTTTTCTTCAACACAGAACTGCTCTACTGTATGGTCAAATCCACAAATGTTTACAGGTACAGTTAACACAAACAAAATTGTTGTAATGAAAAGCATCACAATAAGTTCATTTTAACGAGAAAATAAAGAATCAAGATAAAAATAATTTCTTTTAAAGAATATATTACATGTATGTTTACTATACTGTTCCCGTAAGGAATTAACATGATTAAAGGATAATGACTGCGTATTCATAGTTGTTTAGAGGTTAACGGTGCAGTGAGGAATCAAAACATTTTCACTTTGGAACTAAGGATAGGAAACCTGATGCCATTGAAGTTTCATATTAGCTAATATAATCTAATGTACGTGAAGTTGTATCAAAATGTACAACATATGATTCGTACAGGTCATAAATTACAATTTAATATTATTGGGCTGTTCCAGTTGATCCATACACCCCCTGTGGAGGACATGACCTAAATCTTCACACAGTGAGCGTAAGTTTCAAATGGACTCACCCATGCAGGTGATCCGATTTGAAATTCACTTGTAGGATCTTTTCCATTGGCGGTGGAAGGATTTCAAATGGAATTGTCAATTTATAACTTTCTAGATCGTAGGTCCTAGATATTTCTCGATATATGTCGAGTCGAACTCTGACTATGTCCATTTGATTAAAAATGAATGATACCCCGATATGGCCATGTGTTTTGAACTCATCAGCCAAAAAGGGTGGGGGCGTTGCATTGTTGGTGACGAATCACCCATCTCTCTCTATTAACTCAACAACTAAATTCGGTAAAGCTATAATTTAGGTTTCATTCGAAAGCCTATTTATCTAGCTACATCGTGTGAATAAACCAGGTATCTCTATAAATGTTTGGCTGAGATATGATTGATCTCGAAAGTCAGGGGTGGTGGCGGTGGCGCTGAGTACAAACTATATGGGGAATATAGAAAATGTTCCCAATTAAACATTCAATTTACAATAACTGCTCATCCCTGTATGGTACAAACATGATTTTGCTCTCATTTTATAGATTGTTTTATATTCTAAGATTTCGGTTTCAACAAACGTGTCAACTATTATGGAACAATTGTAATCATGAATCGATTGCATTGTCCCTGGGTTTCTCCCTATTCGCTACGCAGTGAACTTGCCCTAATTCATCGGTTTTACATACATGACTATAACAAAAAAGTATTCAACCGATGATAGCAAAATCATACATTTTTGGAAAGCTCACAAATAGAGCAATTTAAAAATGGCGTTTAAATCAGGAAAGGGTGCATTCCCAAATAAATATATTTGTAAACTCTAATAAACATGAAAGTTAAACGTTTGTGCTCATCCACTTCCCGATATAGTATATTTCATCAAGTTACCCTTCCCTTGACAACCATTATGTTTTGATGGGTAATTGCATGATGAATATGCACAGCAAAAATTGATTGGGATAGGTTACAAATATTATTTAGCTTTAATCAAAATATGAAAACAAAATCGATACTTTTTAAACATTCTTAATCACAACATGTTAGTATTTGGTCATATCTAAATCCCAATATCATATTTGGATTCCTTGTGAGATTTCCTTTCAGAAAATATATACTTTTTATGGTGTAGAACAAGCAGTTAGGCCAAAAAAAATGTTATGTTGTCCTCGACCGCCCTTTCGTCAGATTAAGGGCTGCTGCGAATTTTTTGTTTAGATTTTTTTGATTTTTGATTTTAAAAAAAATCAGATTATTTTTTTTTTCAGATTTTTTTCCCCAGTTTTTTTTCAGATTTTTTCCAGATATTTTTTATTAACAGTTTAAATGGCATTGAATATTAAATTAAGTGTTTATAACATATATGTGCGACTCTTAGAGTGATTTCAACTTCTTGTTGGCTGAACTTTGAGCTTCCGCTGGTAAATGGAGGACAACATAACAATTTTTTATTTGGCCTTATTGTCATATGCTAATTTGAATCTCGGATGGTGTAAAATGTAAAAATCTGGACATGCAACGGGAAGGGTGGCTAGTTCAAAACACATGGTCATTGTTCGATTTATTATCTTTGGGTTAACTTATTGCTCCAAACGTATAATACTTTTATGAATATAATGATGAAAGAGAGCCAAGTACATGTACATATTGTTTATTGGTAAGTTTCATCAGAATCTATGGTTTGATATTCTAATTACAGCTCCATTAAAGGACAATCCAACTGGTAGCAGCACAGCACCAATAGTAATAGGAATTCTGGTGATCATTATATTCGTTGTTCTGGTCGTTGTCATATATCTGAAAAGGTCAGTATTCAAGTATATAAAATGCCACACATTTATATTTTGAAAAGTAATAACATAACATGAATTTCTTCCCGATCTGCCATTTGAGCAACCTACCACCAGACAATGTGCCAACTTAAAAATGTCTTTCTGCATGTTCATGGTCATCATCGTATATTTGATTGCCACTTTAAACCAGAGCATAATACAACATGCACTTTAAATTTCCTTTAGAAGCGCGCCATCAACAACGTCCCTCTCCCCGCCATAGGATACACAATATTGTTGCCTGCCAATGTTTCCTATGACGGTGCCCATAAAGGGTACGGGTTCCTATCGCTTGCAATGTAGGCCTACATATAGTAAAGATAATTAACTCATTTTCAGTGTATTGATATCTGGTGTCCACTACTATAACGCTTTTTTACTATTCGATGTATCATGGTGGGCTCTACGGTCACATACCATTCGATTCATTTTAAACAAAACAAACAATTGCCAATTTATTGGTATTTGGTACGTGTCCGTAAGAGTAATAACAGAGAAGCTGCGTTGGCATTAAATAATATCAGTAATATGGAGTCAAAAGTAAAAAATGCTGTGATTATGAGGTGTTTATTAAAACAACGGGTTTTTTACCCATCGATTTATTATGCTTGACACATGGCGATTTAACGGACACATACAATTCGATTTATTGAGAGCCAAAAAGAATAACTTTTGTTATAATTTTTGTTTTGTATCGGTTGTTCATAGACAATTATAACGTTCTTTTTACCATTCGATTTATTATGGTGGACACAGGGAGACTCTACGGACACATACAATTCGATTTATTGAGAGCAAAAAAGAATAACTTTCAATTTATTTGTATCGGGTGTCCGTAAGACTACTATAACGTTCTTTTTACCATTCGATTTATTATGGTGGACACAGGGAGACTCTACGGACACATACCATTCGATTTATCGAGACCAAAAAAAATTCAGAGGTGGAAAATGGAGTTCATGTAAACCCGGCTTTTCTGAAGGAAGAACCGGACACTGCAATAGGTAAACATTTCTCCTCTGTAGTTACTATTACTATTAGGCCTATTTGAGATCGAGATAATAAATAACGAAATATTTTCCCTTAACTTAATAGCAATTGCTTTAAATTGATCTTGACTCTCTTTGAATCTTGCTCATAGATCCACTAAGTGACGAACCCACTCCCGACATGACTGCGAAAGCAGATATCATTAAAACCCCACCAACCCCCTTGCCAAGGACTCCTATGTCTACTAGAAAGGTGCCGCCAGTACCCGACAGTAAACCAGACACACCGCGGACACCGAGAACACCCCGGAGCACTCGGGCACCAACTACTCCGCAAACACCGAGAAAGCCTAGAGTTTACGAAGATATCCCTGTGGATAAGATTCGAAAGCATATCGATGAGAAAACAGCGGCAGACGACGACAATGGATTCAACGCAGAATTTAAGGTATGACGTAAGGCAAATTCCTTGTATTGGCACAATACAATCATTGTTGGTAGAAAGGTCAATGATACAACCAAAGTCAAGTCTTGTTTCAAATATTAGTTTTACGCCATTTTGAAATTGGTCTTTGAGCATAATTTGAGGACAAATAATTGGCTATTTGGGCTCTTATCCTGTTTGGCGCAAGTTTTAAAAGCATGGTCCTCGACTGCAAATATGTCGCGCGTACAAACTGCCGGTCAAGGGATGTTATAGTGTCTGCCGGGAAACAGCTATGCATTAGAAAAGCCATCAGCTCTATTATATTAGCCATATATTACATGTTGGTTTTGACATACAAGAAAACATTTGACTGCCATTTTCTGAATAGTTTTCTGTTAAATCTCGTACAAATGGTTTTACACAGAAGAATTGTCAACATCTTAATCATGATCATCCCCGGGGATCAGCCTGAGCGAAGACACTGTTGTTGAAACCTTATAAGTAACACTTCTTTATGTCTATATATCCATTATCGGTTCAGCCCCCATTATGTCTGAGTGTATTTCCATCTACTCCATCTAGACAAGGTCTACGATCTGCCACAGACAAACCCTGTCTTGTTATGCCAGCAAGCCATAAACACATACGAGCTTCTTGTTCCCTTTACATACATTACTTGCATTCCCAATGACGAGTTTTACGTCATTACGTTCATACCAAGCAACACTCCAGCTCCATCCACCTTCAGATCCAGCAACAGTATCATAACCGTCAAGCATAATCTCAAGTCTCATTTGTTTAGTATAATTGATCATCTGTACATGCTTTCTCATTATTTCCATTTACTTTTGCATTGTTTATATCTTATATTTTTGTCAAGCGCTATACTGTAGACACTTCACTGGCCGATTACGTAATAGGAGAACGAAATCTACGCACACACACCCCACCCAGTGAGATTTCCACACATATCTTTCAAAAAAATCGTTTGAAAAAAACTACCTTACCAAATAATTGAATCTTTTGATCAAGTATCATACATATCTTAAATGTTAAACTTACTATTTTTCCATACGGGTTATAACAACTTGTCTGTTGTCTTCCTCAGTGGATTGTGTTTCTAGTCTGTTTCTAGTCTGTGTTTTTTTCATAATGTTCTTTTTAATTCCTGATGAAACTATTTCATGATCATACATATCTCTTGTACACCTCCTGAACATTTCCTATAGCTGTGATCATATTTGGAACAGCGCTATATAAGCACTGTTATTATTATATTATTATTAATCATTTCACGTTTTATCGCATTTGCAGGATATACCCGGTGAAAAGCAGCTCCATCCGTGGGAGGATGCAAGCCTGCCTGAAAATTTTAGAATTAAGAATCGATTTGTCAACATCTTACCGTGTAAGTTAGGTACAGTTAGTTGGAATCGCAGTTGTACACTTTCCATGCGGCAGGCGTGTGCAGACGACATTCCAAAATGTCACAAAATTATTGAAGTGAATTACCATATTTGGAATCACCATGAGATATGCATCAAAATAAGTACAAACATGCATATTATTGGTTCAGTAATCCTTGAAATAGACCTTGAAATTTGCGAATGTTTTCTGAAAAATCTGTTTTGTATTTGGTAAAACCAATAGCCGCGTGGAAAGGGTTAACGTCAATTACTTGGTTCTGTCAAAAGAGAAGTCATCAGCCAGCAGGGAGGTCACGCTGCGTGTCAGATTTTGTTATACGCAAGAAAACAATGGAGTATCAGTGACTGCAATATTTGCTAGAAATAGCTTCGGAAAATGGTCTATTTGGGCATCTTAAAAACTGACAAACGTGTTAAAAATCATGTAGAATTTTAGAGGAGGGTCATTAACATCTGCAGAACGGTAAAATGTATAGTATTAAACATGTTTTGTGACCACATTTATGTCGTAAAATGTTGGAAAATTCACGTTTTGAAAATCTGTGGTCTTCGAAATTACAGGAATCCTAACTCATTCTAAACCTCACCAAATCATGAAATGAACCCTCGTCTACAAAAAAGTCCATGTACGTATTGCTCTATCTGCTTGGAGATAGCGAAGACCACGCAAACATCATAGCTTCATACAACGGAATGAAATCCGCCATAGAGATTACATAGCGAAAATCGTAGAGATTTGCACTGCAGTCCTCTGTGTAGGGAGTGTTGACAAAAGCAAGGTCCTTTGGCTATTGTGTTTGTGCATGTTTGTGACGACTGACCCCGTTTAACAATCTTCATAGCTTTCATATAGGGCTTAGGTGACCTAACTATTGACTGTCATGGTATCTCTTCCATCGAAAATTTACAGGGGGACGGTTTTGTTGTTGTTGTTGTAGTGCTTCATATTTCTTTGGCAGTGTCACAAATAAGGATAACTTTTGTGATATTATCTGTTTCTAGATGATTGTGCTTTAAAAATAGTGGACATTTAGTAGGGGAGATCGGGGTAAATCATGTAGATCGATGTTAAAATACGAGATCGTCGCCTGACCACCCTTTCAAGGCATTTTAATAATCAGAATGCTAAGAGTAAAAGCAAGATATACCAACAGGGTGTGGGGAAACAGGTAATAACAAGGAAGAATAACGCGATAAAACAGATTTAAAAAAAAAAAAAAATTAAATAACACACGGAAATGCACTGGGACAAGCAATGAAAATTGCTGTGCAATAAAACAACAAAGATATATGGTAACAATAAAGACCGACGTTTCAAGTGGATATACCACCCTTCATCAGGGACGAAATATAATAAAACAAAAGTGTTAAGAACTATAAATAAGATAATGAGTGTTAACTTGGGTGTCTAGTAGTCAACATCTATTACTGGCATTGTGCTATAATTACAGTGGTGGACTTGTCTAGTTCATTATCTTATTTATAGTTCTTAACACTTTTGTTTTTTATATTTTGTTTTGTTTTATTGCACAGCAATTGTCATTGCTTGTTCCAGTGCATTTCCGTGTGTTATTGGGTTTTTTTGTTATTTATCTGTTTTATCGCGTTATTCTCCCTTGTTATTACCTGTTTCCCCACACTCTGTTGGTATATCTTGCTTTTACTCTTAGCATTTTTATATTTTCGAGATATCCTCTTGTATCAGTTTTCTGATCCTTGGTGTGTTTTGTTCCTGGTTCCGTTGGATTTATCTTTTTACATTTTATAAATAATCAGAAGTTATCATAAATATTTCAGATGACCGTACCAGAGTAAAGTTATCGGGCGAGGATGACCCAGCAACTAACTACATCAATGCTAGCTACGTCGGTGTAAGTTTATAGTAAAATATGTAAATCTGATATTTACGCTGAACGATACATTACTTGCATTCCCAATGACGAATTTTACGTCATTACGTTCATACCAAGCTATACCAAATGGGGAACGCCCGACTTTCCCAACGGTCTTGATTGCCACAGTTAACGTAGCCTTACATGACCCATTTTTGTTCACTGCACTGCCTTAACACCCCAAGGCCAATCGCCTATTTTCAGGCTGTTATTCGTTGTTGACTATATGTAAGGCCACGTGTAGGCATGATTAACATCAAAACAGTTCTTTGGGGGCATGACTACTGGCCTGCCTTATCTGAGAATTGGAGAATTTATGAACGGCCAATGGTTAAATCACCGGAATAAAAGTGATTAGGCAGTGGAACATAATGTTGCGTTAACATGTTAAGCTAGAGATACATGGCTATTCTATTCGAAATCTATACACCTCTTATGAAAAACATCCAGACACCCTCAATAAAAGACATGGCCTTATTCTCCCCCACATGGAGTGACAATTTCAAAGGGGGTTACGTTACCTGCATGGGTTACTCCATTCGAAATCTACACTCCCTGTGTGGAAGATTAAGGCCATATCTTCCATTGAGGATACATGGATTGCTACACTGCATAAAGCCCATTTTTATATGAAAATGCAAAGTAACGCTTACTTGAAAAATAATTATATATACATTATTTGTTTGCTTTGTTCAAAATATTTTTTCTCTCCATATTATAGGCATATGGAGAAAAACGTTTCGTGGCTTCTCAAGGTACGTGTCACTTACTTTTATTGGGCGTGTCAAAAAATGTTCTATTCAGTATCAAGAGTGCTAATTCCACTTTGGTCAATGAAGATTTATTGGATGCCTCAATGTATTGTGTTGTAAAATACGTATAACATTCAGATATTGCGCTGATTGTCATGGATAATATGGATGGAAAGAAACTATGAACATTACATGGGTAGATCGTTATTGATTTTATTGATTATGTTCAAGTACCTACAGAATGACAATTCTAATAAAAATGTTCTCTGCACATGAAAAGTGGCCAAAGCTGAATTTGAGATGCCTAAGGGTCCATATCCAAACTCTCAGTGCTTTTAAAGCATTTTTCTAGCGATTTAAAAGCGCTTTTACAACGGTATTTCGTTCTATTGTTAAAAGCATCGGAAAAAGATCGGTGATTAACTAGAAACCTCTCTACTTATCTGGCGTTAACAATATAACTATTGTAGTACTCTCGATGGCTGCATTAGTGAAGCAGACAGATCAAAGGCGCAAGGAAGGTTGTGTTATATTCTTTAAGAAATACTATATAGAACGAAATACCGTTGGAAAAGCGCTTTTAAATCGCTAGAAAAATGCTTTAAAAGCACTGAGAGTTTGGATATGGACCCTAAGTAGATTTTTTAACGAAAGATCCAAATTGGATAGAAACAAGTATGGTGCCTTACAGATTGTTGAACATGATAATTACTACTTCTCGTCCCTATTCTATATGTTTCATGATCAAAACAATCATGTTTTTCATAGGGCACTTTTTGACGCACCCCATGTACATCATTCGTTTACAGGGAACAGTATTACTGATTTGTTGCTTGAGTTAATATCACTATCGTTGCAACCAATGAAATATATCATTCTAGCAATTGTGATTCAGTTTTGGCTATGTTTTACTACAATATGTGTGATTTTCTGATTCAGTTTTAAGCGGTTGTACACTAATGACGTCAGTATCGTTACTAAATGAAGTGACATTCATGTAAATTAACAGCGGATATACCCCAGACTCATATTACCGTGGTTGTGGGTTCGATCCCTGCTATTGTCGAAGTGTAGTGCACTTTGACAAGACTCTTTCTCCTGATTGCTTACTACAACTGTAGTAAAATGGGTATCAACATTTATCCGAAAAGCAAAGTGGACTCATATGAAAAGTTGCAAAAAGCTTCAATTTGAAACAATATCCTATTATGAACGTGGTCCTGAAAAGATAATTGGGTTGAGAGCATCATCATCAGTTTCGACTTGGGGTAGATTATGTCGCCAGAAAATATGACGTAGTAGCTATAAATACCAATTTTTAGTCGCAACTATTTGCTCGAATGCCTTATAATCAAATCTCTTTTATTTTGTTGACAATTCATTGTTCAGAAAATGGGTTTAAATTAGTGTCAAAATTCATAAATGGGTGTTTCCATAAATAAGGGCGCCAATGTGTGACATACACAACTTAGGTCTAAGTATTCAAAATGTGTCTGAAGATACATTTTCACCATTATAACATCAGTATTTCTTTGAAATACTTGTCTCCCCGTGTAACTGAGACACCAAAAGACACCAAAATGTTCAATTATGCCTGACAACTGCAGAAACTGTCTGATCACTTTTATTTTGTTTTTTCTAAAGGCATTTACCATTGCTTTACTCTATAAACATCATTAATAGTGAAAAGATGAGATTACCTATTTTTTGGGTGGTGGAATTGATATTTCATGCGTCCCCGTGTAACGGAGACACCAAACCTTAATTTCCTTGTAACTCTAATTATATTGATAAAGTGGAAACTTTTGTTCCATGTATGCTAGGAGCCTATACCAAGAGACAGTTTATACACAATTTATTCATAAAGTGTGCTGGCACATAATTACAATGTTACCCTAAAGTTCTCACAGCGTAACATTTTTGGAGACACCAAACATAATATTCAAACTTAAAAACAGCTATATTTTCTATGTTTGTTGCAATTTCAGTTTCACTCTTCTATTTTCCTTTAACCTATCAGAGAGGCTTGTAAAATCAACTATAGGGAAATAAGATGGAGATTATTGTCACTGTTAAATCTTGAAAAAACTGCCGTCACCGTGTAACAGGTTTTTGAGACACCAAATGTTACACGGTGACGGTAATTCAATTATTACTTCTCAGTAAATTTGCTTATGAAAAATGTGTTTAACACTTCAAAACTAGTTTGATATTGATCATTTAGCCTACAGATAACACAATTACTCTAAACAAAATCACCATATTGTTAATATTTTGACCCTGTCTTAAATGTCACACTTTTTTGCCAAAATTGTAGGATATTTTGCCGAATTTTCACCAAAATAAGAAAATATGTTGATATAATATACATGTTGTGGTGTTATACCAGTGCAACTTGATGGACTTAATTAGATTTTAAAATGAAAATTGACCAAGTGCATTCATGTAACAGGATATTGAACCATTTGAATATAGACAATGCAAATATCCCACTGGTACCTGTATTTATGGAAACACCCAAATGCGTAATAAAAACACGTCATTGCTATCTTACGAGATACTTAATGACAGATTTGTATGAGTATTCTCGGGTTATCAGTTTCGTATAATTAAGGTACTCAATATTAAACGCTGTATCATTTAATTAGGTCCTTTACCTGACACTGTTGGAGACATGTGGCAGCTTGCTTGGGAACAGAAGTCTACAAAGATATTGATGTTGACTAATCTCATCGAGAAAGGAAGGGTAATATCACAGATTTATAAAGGAGATACAGTACAACATGCATTGCCCTAATTCTTTTCGTGTAACGAGCGCCATTTTGAATATTCACCATGGGGAGAAATTTTGAGGTATGTCGGAATTTTTCGGAACTAAACGGAAAAGAACGAAGTCTGCCGCGTCCATAGACTAATTACGTATCTCTCTCCGCATTGGCAGGTTTAAAATACGCGGAAAGAGCGACGCTTCCGGAAAGCTCATGCGCATTTTCCGAAAAATACCGACATACCTCCAAATTCGTCCCCATGTTGGAAACAAGATGGCGGCGGCGTCGTACTGGATCTCCTTTTGAAATTTATGGGTAATATACATTCTTATCTACATCTTTTTGAATGAAAAACGGTATCTTGGTCGATCATCCGGGTTTGCTGTACAGTTCCCTTTGCCGATAAATTATCCAGAATTCACTTTGAATCACTGCCCGTTGATACGTGTGATGCATTCTATGCACATGCGTACACTTGTTTTTGTTTTAATAGCGAGATGTCCCCTTAGCAAGTTTGTGTGACGTCAGCCCGTCCGTGAGAATCCCATCAAAACATTTTCAGAAACATTTTCAACCAACTGGTAATTAATATCTAATTTGCAAATGGATGGGGTGGCGGGGTCAACCTAAAACGGGTAACTCTCTCATGATTTGATGGATTTGTAAACATTCATCATAAATGAGCTACTGACACAATCGTAACTGTTGCTCAAGCTTGTATCCCGGGCTTGTATATCATCATCAGACGTTATACAATGGCAATTTAAAATTATCTATAGTCAGATAGTAGGACAAGAGTAAGATTCTTTACATTTTAATATCCGTTTTGCAATCTTTTTTTGTTGTTGCTTATTATCCTCTCTTCACATACACACTCTTCAATTTTTTCACATTTGAAGGTGAAATGTCATAGATACTGGCCCGTGGAACAAAGCGTGAACCAAGCAACCGTCTATGGGGAATTTCAGGTGATACCTTTAGAGGTGGAAGAATATGCTGACTACACGATAAGGTCATTCAGATTGTCAAAGGTAAAAAACTACCACGACTACTTCCGGGTCAAATAAAAGTTGAATAAAGCATAAACATCTGACAATCTGTGAAAGCTTATTCTATTATCGCTGGCGATCGCTGGCGATATTTTTTCTCAAAGTAAGATACTTTATTTATCTCATCTCATAGGTACACCATATATATAAATATATATAATATAACAACGTATACATTTTATATAGACATGATTACATATTAATGCATGAAAAATGCAGGATACTGCGTTACATATGAAATGCATAATATGCGATCAAATTTCAAAAATACAATATTGATAAAAACTTGGTATACACATATTATTTCCTCATATTGTCATGACTATTACTTCATACAGGATGGAGAGGAAGTTTCCCTGGATATCAAGCAGTTTCATTTCACCTCGTGGCCAGACTTTGGAGTACCTAAGTATGCCACACCGGTGTTGAACTTCATCAAAGCAGTGAATTCGTATGACCCAGGAGATGGTGGAACACCCATAATACATTGCAGGTTGGTCATTCGCACTCAAGCTTCAACATCAACAAGATTATTAGGACACATTTAACGGGGCGCGATACGTCTTGGGCTCCATACTTTTGTTTAGTTGAGGCTCGATGAAATAGACATTAGGCTCTATATCAGGGCCATACCAGTAATCAATACCCCGGGTTTTTTTAGACAAACACACCAGGGCAACTGTTTATGTTAAATATCCGAATCCCGTGCCACGATGATAAATGACCCGAAACTCAATCTAAATAACATATCACTTTTCCTTCGTTATATTTCGTCAAGGGGCCACGCTGCTCGATGAATAATCCCTTGATGCTCGATATCTTTTCAAATCAGGCTCGATAAAAACTCAACGGGACCCGATAAAGTCTCGATACATGTATTGAGTATAAAGGGAACTGTTTCCACATTATAAGTCGATATAGTATTAGAAACCGGACGTTCCCGGATTAGGAGTTTATTGACTCATTAGTATTTAAAGGAAAGAGATTTAAAGTATTGTCCAAAGAAGATGTCTTGAGCATTGCCTTATCTACAATAACCTGACCAGTAGTGTTTCAGTCTCCTGCGTTTACTGGTTCTCATTGACACTACATTGCAATCAAATGTGTTTCTAACTTTGCTAATGGAGGGTCGAGTAGCTAATTTGGTGTGATATCAAACCTGTAGTACATGTATGTTTTTTCCTTGAAGACCCTTAGTCTTAGTTACACCTATATACACAGTTTTCGAAAGAAGTTGGACCTTGGGCTAAATTGTACCTATTCCTAATCCCATCATGTTTAACACTTTCCATGCGGCAGGCGGCTGCAGACAACATTCCAAAATTTACAAATATGTTTCAAAAATATCAAAATTATTTAATTTTATTACCATTATTTGGCATCACCATGAGAAATGCATTGAAATAAGAACAAACATACCTAGTATTGGTTCAGTAATCCTTGAGATAGTCCTTGAAAGTTGGGAAAGGTTTCTGAAAAATCTATTTTGTATATGGTAAAAACTGTTAATTACATAGAATAGGTTGGCACTGATAAAAATCCCCGTGGGTACTTAAGTGATACCAAGCATGAGGAACTACACGGGACATCATTGAGTTTACCCATGCAAAAGTCGGTTTGGTACTCGGATTTTTAAAATTCACATTATGTTTGCTTTTAGTGCTGGTGTTGGGCGTACTGGAACATTTCTCACCATAGACTCTATGATCGATATGATAAAAGAAGAAGGGAAGATCAACATACCAAACTTTGTGACTAAATTAAGACAAGCTAGGATCATGATGGTACAGACGGTGGTAGGTTGAATTATGAAATAAAATACACTAGGTCATGCTGCAAAACTAGTACGTAAGATTTGTATCGGGCCGAAATCTCACAAAACCTAATAGATGTTATACATTTCTACACGATACATAGTCATATACTCCAAAATGATTGCTTAAACATCAAAATAAAAATTAACAAGAATTACTTTCGAGATAGTCAGCTTCGATTAGTGAATTAAACTCTGTGTCGTCACAATTTAATGGAATATACTGTTAACCATGAAGCAGCCACCGTTGAAAAAAAATACCCTTATTATTCTACTAACACTAATACTAACCGTATTATTAATTAATTCGTCAAAATATTTTATATAATTAATAGCACATACACAGCCAGTCCAGAGTTCCACAAATTTCACTTACAGTACAGCTTCAGAGTGCTATAAATTTGACATCGTAAATAACCTAATTAATTATATCTCAACTTGGTGTGTGTGTGTGTTTAGTAGATGATTATTTATCTTGATCAGTGTTGCTTGAATCAAAACTTCTAAGTTGTATCAGTGTCTAATCAGTGTCCTACTGTGCAGGGGTTTGTACAGCAGAGTTCTGCCACATAAATCATCACTAATACTAGTTACTGTCGATGAGTGCTATTAATTCCTTATAGCACTCGGCAGCTGCACTGCCTCGTGCTATAAGTCATACTAAGTATGTTTTTCGTTTGTCTGCAGCAACAATACCAATTCATTTATGAGGCCTTGCTAGAAGCTACACAATCAGTCGATACAGGAATCATGATAACCAACCTACGAGAAGAATATGCCTTGCTGTTAGCAAAACCCAAACAGAAGAAAGGCATGACGGGAATGGAAAGTCAATTTAAGGTTTGCATTACATTATTTTTATTTGGTAATGTATAATAAAAATTAATAGTCTAACCATATTATGATGGAATTAGAGTATCATGACTTGGAATGTGTTGAGGTTTGTTGATAATATTATGTTAAAAAACTGGACGAATCATACTTTTAAGGATAAAGTGTGTGTGTCATCTGAGGAGGTTTATATATAACACATACAATTATTCCTGTGATTTGATTGGAGGATACTATATACATCATATGACATGAACTATTTGCACTATTCCCCCACTATTTCGCAGGAGGGAAAAAAGTTCCCATAAACAAGTTCTATTTCCCTTTGACGAATAGCTGCGAGGGAAATAGTACCTCTTTATGGGAACTTTTTTCCTGCTCGCGATCGCGGTAATTGACTTGACCGTGTGATTTGACCTTTGACATGTTTATTGTGTCAATCGATCAGATTCGTGTCGTCTGCATTTTTTATTTTCATTTCGCTGCCGTTCAGACTAATTTTCACAGAGATAAATTGTTTCTAACAGTCTTATTATCTTCTTTTAACAATTTCAGCTGTTGGAAGATTTGGAGAAGACAAAAAACTACGAAGGATTTGCAGATGGTGAACCAGCAAACGCTGACAAGAACAGATTCCCGGATAAAAGTCCAAGTAAATCAAGAAACATAATTATTTGTTTTTAATTAATAATGTAGAAAGTTAATCAAATTGATCATAAAGAAAAAATACATGCTGTATTTACAACAAACGTGTAGTGGTAATTTGTTAACAAACGAGGGAAAATATGTTTACAGAATGTTCGCATATAATTTCAGTTGTAGTTACGATACGCCATATTTTCTGGAGTGTATCAACGGATATTTGTTTAATTCGCAAATTATGTCCAAAGCTATATCAACTATATTAATATCATATGATACGTTGTATGTAGCCAAACATTTATAGTGTTCACTATAAATTAAACGCTACAAGTGTTGTGATTATGAGTTAACAATTATTATTAAATGCTTAAAACAATACGAACTAAATGAGTAATTTATGTTTTACAGGTGAAGCCAGGAGATTGGTACTAGAAACACTGGGTGATGAAGGCAGTACTGACTATATAAATGCTGCATATGTCGATGTAAGAAATGAGTATAAAGGAATTCTAAAATGAATTATTTAGATAATTGTATGTATATTTACGAACTAATTTCCGTACCTAATAAAGCACAAAATTACCCAGTCATTAAAAAAAAGCCATTGATCTGTTATAGGCATCACAGGAATTCGTTAAAGTATCAGATACTAAGAAAGTTTTGATTGAATATATTGCTCGTCTTATTGTAAAAGACAATCCAACCTAAAAATATGGTATCATTGGGAAGATGGTAATGTTCCTGGTTAGGCCCTTCAACACCGGGTGATGAAGGCAGTTCTAACTAAATAAATGATGCATATGTTGATGTAAGGAATAAGTATCAAGGAATTATTAAAGGAATTATTTAGAGAATTTCATGAATATTTACGAACTAATTTCCGTACTTAATGAGCACAAAATCAACTACGCATTAAAAAACCCGTTGATCTGCTATAGGCATCACAGGAATTCGTTGAAGTATCAGATACTATGAAAGTTTTGATTGAATATATTGATCTTATTGTAAAAGATATCCAACCTAAAAAAATATGGTATAATTTGTGAAGATGGTAATGTTCCTGGTTAGGCACTTCAACACCGGTGATGAAGGCAGTTCTAACTATATAAATGTTGCATGTCGATGTAAGAAATAAGTATAAAGGAATTCTAAAATGAATTATTTAGAGAATTATATGAATATTAACGAACTAATTTCCATACATAATAAGCACACCATGTCCCTGGTTAGGCCCTTCAAAATTAGTTCATGTTTATTCAGTATTTCCTCCTAAATAAACATGACCTGACTTGGGATTACGTTCCCCCCACTGATCTCGATCCATTTCTATCAACAGAGTTACAGACGTAAGGATGCCTTCATAACGACCCAGATGACCATGCCGAATACTACAAGTGATATTTGGAGATTGGCTTACGAATTCCGTTCTCCAATCGTTGTCATGCTCAATGCAATGGACTCAGATGATCCAGTAAGTGTCTGCTATTGGGCTATTCCATTTAAAATCCATACACCCTCCTATAGAGGACATTACTTTTATATTGCCTATAGGGAGTGTGGATTCCAAGTGGGGCTACCTGCATGGGTGACTGCATCTGTAATATACACTCCCTGTGTGGACGGAAGATTAAGGCCATGTCTTTCATTGGAAATAGCCCATTAATATTTAGAGACAAGTATGGGGTGAGGTTGGAGTTGGATGTTTGACCAAAAGTGCAAAGAAAGTGATTTTTCAAACTTTTTTCACTTTGTTGGCACTTTTTGGTCAACATTTCAAAAAAAGATCAGAAAGTTCAAAAAGTCACTTCCTTGGGTCCCCTTAAGAAGAGTTCAGAATAACTCTTACTAAGTTCTTTAAATAGGGCCCTGGTATTGTACAAAATAGGCTTATAACATACATCTTTGTTTTCAAATGTTCAAATTACAGACAATAGCTGACTACTGTCCAGAGGAATCAACTACTCTGTCTATTGGTTCACTTGAAATTGAACACCAATCAACAACGGAACTAGCAGATGAAGTCATAGGTAGATCTTTTAAGATCATCAATACACACGAGGCGGAACAGGTATGCGATGATGAAATTCATCATATTTTCTTAATGCTAGATGTATGAAAGAGAAAATGTGAGATTGATAATGGTTATTTGTTAGGATATATCAGGAAATGTCTGTGTTTTTATGGTTGGGATAGTCGCCAACCTTTTGTAACTATTGGTTGCTATATGTTCAACTGTGACACCATGGGTTGGTAAGCTGATTTGAACAATTATTTAAATGTTATGATAATAATTTAGGGGTTTTATTTTAACATTACGTATTAACAAATAGGGAGTTAGTTCTTTTCTTAATAGTAGAATACAAATCTTAATCTCACTGATTATCTGCTCCCCAATTGACATAAGAGAAATGTTGTCAACATTGAGTTTTCATTTTCAAATATACAAACACTTTCCAAGAGGTTAATGGTTTTTCAGAAACCTTTCCAAACTTTCAAGGCCTATCTCAAGAATTACTGAACCAACATCAAGCATGTTTGTACTTATTTTTTTGAATTTTTCATGGTGATTCCAAATATGGTAATGAAATTCAATAATTGTGAACTATTTGAAACATTTTGTGAAATTTTGAAATGTCGTCTGCATACAGACAGACGCCTGCCGCGTGGAAAATGTTAATGTAACTGATACATTGAATAAAGCATACTTCGGCAACGGTTAATAGTCTGTAAATCGGGATAGGCAGGTTCGGATTGTGTATACCTAGCTCACAATATATGGACAAATTCTATATTTAGTATGAAGTTAATATTCAAAAATTATATTTTTTTTACCGATAATACAGGTTCCTCGCATGGTGTTGCAGATGGAGTACAAAGGCTGGGCTTTGGGAAAGGACACACCCGACTCAGATGAGTCGTTCCTGGCATTCATAGCACTGATACAGAAACAACACGAAGAGAATGGTCGACGAGGTCCAATTACTGTGCACTGTCTGTAGGTTACGACATCATTTAATACAAGCGTGTGCAACCTGCGGCCCGCGGGCCACATGCGGCCCGCCGGCTTCTAATCTGCGGCCCGCGAAGCAATCCCAAAATTCCCATTGATGCGTCCCGTTTTAACCGGAATTCCCTAGGTTACACAAATTACGGATTGACTTAGTGGTGTGCTCCCTTATAATTAGTAGGGTGACGCGCTGCATTTAGTAAATATAACTCGAGGCGTGATTGCGTGTTAACATTCCTGGTTAAAATGGCACTTGCAGCAGCAATAGCGAGTAAAGAGGAAATTTCACGAAGAGAAGCGGGTATTCAATGAGCAATGGACTTCCCCTCCCCCTATAACCCCTCCTCCAGACATGTTTTGGAATGTTTGACAATCACTGCGGCCCGCGAATGGATCTCAAAATCACAATGAGGCCCGGGTGGTAGAAAAGGTTGCACATGCTTGATTTAATACTTTCTTTGTTCTGATTTCAATTTGTTGGGTTGAGGAATAGCAGATTATATGCAACTTTTTATACATTTAAGGGCGTTGGGAGATCCTCCGGGGAGCGAATTTATTAACCGTAACAAACATTTGGCCAAACACTGTATACATGTATTGCTGTACAATGTGCATGTGTATACTATGCGCTTTACTCCGTGAATGTATCAAATGTTTGTTCACGGTAAATAACATCGCCTCCGGGGAGGGAACCCTCAATTTCCTTTCCACATCATTTTAGAAGCCTTCAGAAAAGTGGAGAAAATGCTTCTTTTTTTTCTTCATTTTACTAACCTTTTTAAGAAATATCATATTATCCCTGATCTCTCAATGCCCCTTTAAACCTTTAAATACGCAAAACACATTAAGATGGAAGTTGCTGGTGTCATAAATTAACAAGTCCTATACCTGGGAGTTCTATAGGCCTACATAAACTATACGTGTTTTTTACTGCACGCATCAGAAGTTTCTTAGCTTTGATACAAGGTTGCGGTTTATTCCGTGTGAATATTGGGAGATATAATGTATGGCTGTCAGTCATGGAGAACGGTCAAATTTCTCACATGGGTTCAAGTTCGGTGTTGAAATCAAAGGTTCAAATATTTCATTTTTAAGAAATATCATATTATCCCTGATCTCTCAATGCCCCTTTAAACCTTTTAATACGCAAAACACATTAAGATGGAAGTTGCTGGTGTCATAAATTAACAAGTCCTATACCTGGGCGTTCTATAGGCCTACATAAACTATACGTGTTTTTTACTGCACGCATCAGAAGTTTCTTAGCTTTGATATACAAGGTTGCGGTTTATTCCGTGTGAATATATGGGAGATATAATGTATGGCTGTCAGTCATGGAGAACGGTCAAATTTCTCACATGGGTTCAAGTTCGGTGTTGAAATCAAAGGTTCAAAGTTTTCATTCACATTTTTAATATTTATTGTTGTTTTTGTTACTAGGGATGGCCTCGGCAGATCGGGTGTTCTGTGTGGCATGATATCAATATTTATTGTTGTTTTTGTTACTAGGGATGGCCTCGGCAGATCGGGTGTTCTGTGTGGCATGATATCAATTCTGTTTTATTGTTGTTTTTGTTACTAGGGATGGCCTAGGCAGATCGGGTGTTCTATGTGGCATGATATCAATATTTATTGTTGTTTTTGTTACTAGGGATGGCCTCGGCAGATCGGGTGTGCTGTGTGGCATGATATCAATTCTGGAAAGGATGCAAGCAGAAAAAGTCGTAGATGTCTTCCAAGAAGTCAAACGACTACGCATGTGTAGACCTGGAATGGTAGAAAATGTGGTAAGTGGTTATTTTTAGCATGAATGGACTAGGGACGTAACGAGCAGGGGCGTAACAGAGGTTGGTTGTCAGGGGGTCACAGCCCAAAAAAATTCCTGGTTAGAATAATTCCGTCCCGGAATTTGTCGTCAAAGGTTGCCCCAATTTTTTTCCCAGTCAGTCACCTCGTTAATTTCACGTAAGTGTGTGGGGGGGGGGGGGTAAAAAGGTAAAAAAACAAGGTAAAAAAGTTTCGCACGGTCACAAAATTTCGCACGGCCACAAAATTTCGCAGTACAAAAAAAATACAACATTCAACAATTTTTTGACTGTTGAGCTTTTTGTACTGCGAAATTTTCTTTCTTTCTTTCTTTCTTTCCCTTTCTTCTTTTCTTTCTTTTCCCTTTTTTCTCCTTTTCCTTTTTCTTTTTCCTCCCATTTTCCTTTCTCTCTCCCTTTTACTTTCCCTTTCCCCCTTCTTTTCCTCTTTTCCCTTCCCCCCATTTTTCCTGATGGGTAGGTTTGAATTTCCTGCTGAGCACCTTCAGGGGGGGCACTGTGCCCCCCTGCCCTCCCGGCTGTTACGCCACTGGTAACGAGCCTTGTCGGGTTTGGTGATTTATAAAGCTTAACACTGTCAAACAAGGGTCGTAAGCGGTTTTGTCTGTTGACGGACAACACAACGCTAAGAGCCCTTCGTATTTCCATGTTACAAAAGAACATTTTTTCCTCAATGGAATACCTTTATTTATAATTCCTTGCTCAAGGACGGCGATTGGTTCGAACTTCTCTTCATAATGAAATATGCATTCCTGAGCTCTCGTCATTAGTAAAATGCTGGTCAAATTAAGTATAGGCTATGTACGATGGTAAATCATTCTGGGAAAAATTCTTTATGGGTCCATGCATCATTGCATTTATTATACTATAGATGGGTTGACAGCAATGTGTATCAACACTAAAGCAACGGTCGAATATACTCACAGATAGTCATATACTGGACTGTCGATAAATGCTTATTGCCCTTTAAAATACTTTGGCGCGAGTTTTAACTTAAAGCACGGGTCCTAAACAAAACACCGCTGGGCAAAGACCAATCGCAACTGCCGACCAAATGCCCGGAGTTACGTCACATGTCACCCCATCTATAGAGAAAGGTGTGTGCTTTTGAGGACCATATGGTCAAAACATACATCACTTTTATTTTCATTTTTCAGATCCAATACAAATTCCTGTATGCCACTGCGTTAGCCTCATTGGATATGTACAACTCGTATGAGAATTTCAGCCCAATTGGAGCGCCAAAATCAGTGCCGCCAAGTGAATGATTGTATTCTTTGAACGTAGAGGGCAGTCCTGCAAACGTTGAGGGCAGTTCTGTGAGCGCAGAGAGTAGCCTCTACGTCAAGTGCTGATTGCGAGAAAACCACCAATTGATGCATACATCTATTCTACTAACTCTATTTACAGTTTAATTACGCAGAAGACAACGTAACTTATGGTTTATGATGTAAGATACGAATTCAAGCCGTACTATTAATGTTTTATTACTTTGGAATTTACTATTGACAATGATCAATTGAACCAAAAGACATACATGGAAAATGTGTCAATTGTAAACACATAGTGAATTATCCTCAAAGTGGTAGCACGCCTGAAGTCCGTGTTAGTTCTATGAGGAATTTGAAACTGATACATTATTTATGTTTTTATGAATTACTATACACACTGCAATTTTGGATAAGACTGTATATTTGGCGATTCCTGATGCCAGACAGAAATGAAAAATGTGTTGGCCCAAATCGTGTCATCCACTTTTAAATACAAACAAATCGACGTGACACTATTTTTTCTCCTGTGGAATTAAGACCAATTATGACCAACCAGGAACTACATAATAATAATCGGGATTTACATGTCCTATGTACCAACAAAAGCTCCCTAGCTTCACACTTTTTTAGATCACCGAATATTTCCCCCTTTTCACTCTTGTATCGTTGTACTTGAGGCAGAAATGACGCAGAATCACCCTTAAATCGGCGAAAACAAATCTTCCCAATTTTATATAAAAATAGCGTGTCCACTTGAAGATCATTTTGCAATCGGTTTTTTTATAAAAATTGTACTAATAATCAAAGAGAAAATACATTATTATTATTATTATTATTATTATTATATATTTAGCATTATTGCAAAAATTGTGATTACTCAGATAACATTATAAGATGATAACTATTAATAGTACTACTTTAGTATACCGTAATGTCAGTACTCTAACACGCCCAAATGTACTGTTAATCTATCGGGTATGTGTACGAATGATACGTCACATACCTTTGAACTATCTAAACATGTCGATCAGAATTCTGCACCCAAATGCAGAAATATAGGAAGCATAGTTCGAAATATCGAAGTTCTCAGAATTAAAAAAACACCTCGTTAAACCGAAATCAAATGTCGATTAAATTACATGATACGGTTATGATGATATAGTTATAAGTTTAATTATCATCATTGTGATGTGGTACATTCTGGCCATGAAGGGTTATTAATTGTTAATAATTGGGTGGTGCTATTTTATGTATCTATATCAATAGAAAACATGTATATGCTTAAAGCTTTGTTGTATGCAACCAATTTTTATATATTTTTATATTTTGTCAAAGAGCAGCTGCTATAATGGTGTTTGGGTATTGAGCGTGAAGGCTTTATATAATGATATATATATATATACACCTAACCACATCATATTCCTTACCAGAGTCTTGTTGCCTAAAGTTATCGAATTGTTCTTCGTAATGCTTTTAACTCTTCTTATTAGAAATATCGTGAGCTAACCTTCAATAGATAAAAAGCTCAACTCAAGAAGAATACTTAAATATTCATCTTCACTTGGCTTAAAAAATGTGTTAAGAATAACTCTCCTTTTCATCTTAAATTTTATGTAGGCCTAATATGGCCCAGGTGCTTTAAATTTAGTATCAAAAATCTGAGATATACATTTCTTAACCATAATTTGACACCTCGTTCGTCAAATCCGAGTGGATAAGTTTAAAGTTATGATGTATTAAGCAACCCAACCACACCTAATGAAAAAAAAGTTGTAGTAATTTCATTTTCTGTGAGATGTCTTTGAGTTATATGGTACTCGTTGCGCAATCGAAGCATTCAGACATATGTTGCATTGATGCATCGGATCGATATCACTCATCTTGGTCTCAGCGTAGCACGCAAACGCACTAAACAATTGTATCCCAATACAACTCAATCTCCTACAATTGTTTTCATTACAAGTGGTTCACAAATTTTGACCACCCTGTATAAGGTATCATTTATAACTAAAGCCAAAGGCAAACATTTTCTTTGTGATAATAGTATATTCTTTTGAATTAAACAACTTAAACAACTTAAATGTTATCTTCAATGTATGAAATGGGCAAGTGAAAATTGTTGGTGCATTTCCTTATTTTGCACCTATATATATACACCTAGCACATAAAGTCCCTGCTCAGGTGCTTTGAGGTTGACTAATTCAAAATATATAATCGGTACCAAAAATCTGAGATATACATTAAATGAGCAAATTTCTTCTCCGCAGTTTGATACCTCATTCAACAAAATCGAATGGATACTTTTAAAGTTATGTCGATTTCAATGACATCGCATACAACAGAAAAGTGGCACTAGGTATAGGAATCATTGATTTGTGTGTGATATTACTGTGTGCTATCTGAACGTGACAGATGAATGGGTCTTTAGTGATAACCGCAATGTGCGGGACAAAGGGTGTATCTGGCTGTGAAGAATACAAGTCTTAGCTGATAAGCTGTGAGTTTTTCAGTGCGTAAATCCATAGACGGGTAAAACATTGATTTTTACCGTCTATGGTAAATCACACACAAATCAATGATTTCCTATACCTAGTGCCACTTTTCTGTTGCATCCGCGTTCATTGAAATCGACATAACTTTAAAAGTATCCATTCGATTTTGTTGAATGAGGTATCAAACTGCGGAGAATAAATTTGCTCCTTTAATGTATATCTCAGATTTTTGGTACCGATTATATATTTTGAATTAGTCAACCTCAAAGCACCTGAGCAGGGACTTTATGTGCTAGGTGTATATGATATTGTCTACACACCGTTGACAACATATTGACATGGTGAGATTTGCAAATGTGTAGGCTTTCAGGAAATGTATTCTTTCCTCAATACTCCTATATATAGTTTTCAGGGTTAACACGTGATTTTTCCATTGTTCACACATGTCACACAAAGGGGTCCCAACTCAAGGCGCGCGACCAAACCTATGGTTTAGTGCAACAAAGGGCTGTCTGCATTTTTGGCCAAAATGAGATTTTGGTATCAAAATGATCCGCACAAGATCAGGAACCTAATTTTCCTATTGATGTATAATGCACAACGTTCTATTGTAACACTTTATAATCTTTTAACTTGTCAAAACCAAAGGGTGATAATGATGGGTACAAATCTTTAATTCATTTTTTCTCAAAATAGCCGAAATGCAGATAGCCCTTTGTTGCACTAAACCCTTAAAACGTATCCACTCATTTGAACTTAATGAAGTGTCAAATTACGAGTAAGAAATTGCATCGATTAATGCAGAATGATTATATGCAAATTGTTGGTATCGATTATTGATTTGGAATAAGCTAACATACACGTATCTACAATCCTGGAAAAAAGTCTTGGAACGCTTTTCTGTGATTAACGGTAAACGGTCACCCCGTTCAATGTTGAGGGGAATGCCAATGGCCTCAGCAGCTTGCTAGAATGTCCCAACATTTGATGGGGGAGGGAAAGGGTTCATTTGAAGGTGTTCAGATAAGCACGGAAGACAATACGAATTAATCAATAGCTTAAAAATATATACATGCACTATTCAAGAAGTGCGCTCAGCGTTCCAGACTTATTTCCAAGATTGTAGTCAGGAACTGCTTAAGTTAGGTGTATATAATCTGTGTATACAAGATATATACGACATATGTATAGTGAGTATTTTATGAATTTGAATTAATTTTAAAAACAAATTGCTTTGTGATTTTATTTGATCAGTTAAATAAATAGATAGTTTAAGAGTGAATAAGGATGTTGTTACCGTTTTATGCACTTGCCTTTCCCCTTCTCTGATAAGAATATCAAAGAATACGATTTTTTCTTTAAAACAGCGAAACAGTTTTAATTTGTTAAATAACTGCAGACGATCAAATAAGTGTGTGTTAAAAATTACTTCATAACTTTTGAAAATGTGCGTACCACCGCGCTTCCACTCAAATTGATCGTTACATGGAAACGCGAACGCACAGCGCAGGTTATTGATATATTGCCAAGACCTCCAAAATGTACTTGTACGCGCATCAATGACCTGGGGGCGGGGCGTTTTATGTGACGTTGTGCATAGTAACAAGAGGCAGATGTTTGCGTGTGGGGCCCTGAACATGCAGTGGCGTGCCCCCAGTTTGGTCTACAGTCGGGGGAACCTACTGCCAGTCGGGGGAAACTACTGCCAGTTGGGGGATGAACCGTCGCTAGATTTTTTTGTGTGTGTGGAGGGGGTGTAATCGAAATAGACAAATAGTTGGCAAAATTATACATGTAGGCGACAAATTTATGCATCAGGTTGGTATAAAAAGGAAATGTTGTGGAAAAAAATGATGAAAACGCTCATAATTGTCCATTAGGCCTAGTAGTTGTTTACTTGGATGTCTTTTTGACTGTGATATTGTGACTGTGCGATTTTTTTTACTGTGCGAAATTTTTTGACCGTGCGAAATTGTTTGAACCTCAAAGGTGACTTTATAAATGTTTCAATTCAAGAAACGTATTCAAAATCGAAGTCAGGCGTCATCCATTTTTGTTGTAAAACCGAAACTGACAAGATTAAAAAATGTTAGGCTAAATTAACTAGGCCTACGTACGAGCCTACTCCTAGCTAGGCCTATAGCCATCCCGTCTACGACACATGACAACCCATTTATTTTTTGTCAAAGCTTGACAAACACTGACACTGCAACTATAATAATAATTAGGGCAAGACAACATACTTTTGTTTGTCAAAAAGACTCACGATGTAGGTCTAGGCCATCAATCATTAGTTACTCACCGAATAACGTCGTCTCTAAACAAGCAGACAAAGAATGGAATCGTACAACACGATTTAGCTGCGATTTTGATTATATTTCCCCATCAATTGACCATAAACATAAGAAGGTTGTTGAAGTGATTCGACTTTGATCCATGGATCCATGATTATGATGAGACATCATGATCCCGATCATGATCATTTGCATTGACTTTTTCAATGATGAATAAGCTTACAAAAATAGCTTCAAAAACTTATTCGTACGGTAGATCTGAGACGAAATATTCGTCCAGGGTATGAAGTCATATTTCATATAATATTATTTCCAATCGGCAAAATTGATCTTTCCTGCTTCTGAATTCTTAATAGGATCGGGAATAAAGAAACTTCTGTTGTTTGTTTATTTATTTTCCGTGCTTGTTTGCAAATCAAAAACTAAATTAATTTGTGGCCCTGAACATGCATAATATTTGCCGAACTGTGATTGGTCTATCTCATAATCGTTCTTTATAACAGCTTCTCCGCTATTGGTCAATCCAGAGAAAACAATGACGTAGTGGGAGATGCCCTAGATTGCCCTAGATTGCTCCATTATTCAATGGGATGGTGTTTATTTACCTCAGGGGGAAATGACACAAAAATACGAACTCCAAAGTCAAAATATAAACCTTTAGCATGTTTAGAATAACTTAATATTACAATTTGGATGCTAATCAACATAAAATGACAGTTATGAATAAGATTGGTGACTTTGTACGGACTATTCTAAGGTTCTTGTTTGAAAAGTCCGTACGCAGTCACCAACCTTAAATTAACTACATGTTTGTATATAAACCAAACATGTCCACAAACAACTACAGGGGACCAAGTATACCACATTTGAAGCGAAGGACGTGACATCATATTGATGACGCGTATTCTCGTTTGACCAATGGGACTTTGCCCGACATTTTTACGCTGCCAAGTCTATAAACTATTAACTGAGTCACGTTTGTACTTATGTGCTCGGGGGGGGGGGGGGTACTCGCCTAAGACGGTATACGGGGGTGTGCCGCTCTAATGGGTAGCTTTTTGGGCACGAAATCCCTAAACATGGGGTATGATTTTGTGCTGAAAATCCCTAATAATGGGGTCACTTTTTACAAATGGGTCTATTTTTGCGAAATGTTTGTCTATTTTCGTGAAAATTTGCCAAAATTAGGTCTATTTTCGCAAAAATTTGCAGAAAATAGGTCTATTTTCCCGATAATTTGCGAAAATTTGGTCTAAAATGAAGCAAAACCCCTAAAAATGGGTACCGATTTTTCCAAAATCACCCCTAAAAATGGGTATGGGTTTTGAATCTCCAGCGGCACACCCCCGACCAAACCAAATCCGAGTACCCCCCGGGCTTATGTGGCAGGATCAGTATCTGGCATTCATAGTAACATTAGCATCATAAGAAAAGATATGTCGTCTCTTTTCTCATTATTAAGAGAAGAAATGGTTTGTAGTTGTGGGAATTTAATTTTCTCGTAAAAGCGAAATCAAATAATTACGTGCTTAAAATTACCTACGGTGTAAATGGGGGAATTGTATGTACTCGCCTGACGGAGATATAGCGCCAATATACGCTAGAAAAATCCAAGGACAACGCTAAAAAGTTTACTTTACATATAATGTAATCTTTTATTAAATCATGTTCAACTTACGTAGTGAAATTTTACACTCAGCATCTTGACTAAAATAAACCTAAGCTAATAAGCATCAATCTGATCTTCTAAGTAATATTAACAATTAAGAAGACTCACCTGTTGTCATGAAAACTGAAAACATCTTATCAACAATTATCATGGCCTAAATCTGACTGTTTGCGTTTATCGATGTAATGTACATGTATATCATGCGGAGAGAGAAGACCGGAACTGCCCACGCACAAGAAATTAGAATTTGAGCGCGGCGGGAAGGGGTTGCCGGGTCGAATCATCGCGGCCTAAATACAAAGTATGGAAATACCTAGATGACAAATATTAATTCAAGGAAACTCAACTGGTCTAACCTAGTATTAGAGAGATGTATGAGATGTTATAAATAAAATTAACATCACAATCAGCACCAAACACGTTCACAAACAACTACAGTGTATCGAACTTGTATGTTATATCGATGACGTGTTTGTATTCTCGTGCGACCAAAGCATATTGGCACATCGTAACAATAGTATAGGCCCCTGGAAGTACTGGAATCACACTAGTCACGTTCATACTAAGTAGGTTAAAGTGTCTGAACTACCAAACACGTACACAAACAGATGACTACAGGTGACTACAATTTTATCACATAAAAAGCGAAGAACAGGACATCAGAACGTAATTATGTGAGCGTAGGCTAGTGTTATATTCTATAGCGATAACCGTATTCTCGCACAATCACAAACAATAGTGCCTAAATCACCAATATTGAGACGCCGAGGCACTTCACTGGAAAACACTCTGACGTCACATTCATACTATAGGTTTTCCCAGTTAGTTTAACACTTTATTCATTATATTTCATATCTCGTTAAGTTTGAATTCGTCCCAAAATTTTGAAGGTTGCATTTGTTAAAGTAAATTTCGTCTTTGGTCAAGTATATTCATATTTTGCGCAATGAATTTCATTTAATGTTCATTTTATTTCGTCCTAACACACTTCCATTTCGTCTGATACAGCGGTAACCTACTAATGTATACATTTATTTCGTCTTTGATCAAATAGTTTCATATTAAGTTCACTTTATTTCGTCCCATGTGGAACGTCCTGCCTAGAAGCATGTAAAATCCAGCTATAGGCCTATACGGGTTTTTTGGGGTTTTTTTCTTCTTTCTTTCTTTCTTTCTTTCTTGTTCGTTCTTTTTTTCTTTTATTTCATATGATTCATGAGTATTTCGCGATCTGAATCAACAAGGCAAAAGAAAACATGTCGGTGGTTCAAATCTAACCTGCAATAATATGTAGGACGAATATATGTGATTAAAGTATTAAAAATAATGAACAAAGACGAATTATATTTGTGCATAGACCCGCTACCCATCAGGTGATACGAATTCAATCCTTCCTTGACGAAAAGAAATGACCAATGAATTAAATGAAATGGTCATACTTTGAAATATAATGCTCATTGACGAAATTTATCTAACAAAATGCGAAAGTCAGATTTTGGGGACGAATTCTAACTTAACGAGATATGAAATATAATGAAAAAAGTGTTAAACTAACTGGGAAAACCTATATATATATATTGGATATGTACGAAGCTTTATTGGTATCATTTCGTGTTGCGCCTTCGACTCGCTTTTCTCGTATCGTGACCCGAAATGTTGCGGTATAAATCTCTTACGCGAAATTTTGGGTCGCGATACGAAACACGCGAGACGAGATTTCAGGCCGCGATACGAGATTTGGGCTAGTATAACGTACTACGAAACTTAATTGATATACTTTCGTGTTGCGCCCTCGAGTCGTATCGCGACCCCGAAATCACGTATCACCCTAAATCTCATACCGCGACCCCAAAATCTCGTATCGCGACCCGTTCAATATTTACGTAGGCCTACTATCTATAGGCTCCAGAATTGATTCGGGGGACTGTTATGAATTAAGTGAAGTAGTAATAAATTCCACACCTTTGGTTTAGTAGTAGTGGGCTTATAATATAAAGCAAAGAAACATCCGGCAGGCTTTTTTTTAATTTTTCTTACTTTGTTAAAAATGAACCAATAAAAAAGAGAATACCCTTATTAATACGTACATTGTACGAGGTGTAATAATTATTCTCTATCGTTAACATTTCATATTACATTAATATTATGATTTAAGACAACGTTAAGATATATCTCTCGAAGTTAATGATAGATAATTGATTTGCCTATTGATTTAGCAATTGATTTGCTAATTGATTCGTGTTTAATAATCGCTTGAGGCATTGCATTTATGCACCAGCCCTCGAGCGCCGACATGCGCGAATAATAATAGTGACTGGATTTATATAGCGCCTTTTCCAAAGGGTTCAACATGTTCAAAGCGCTGTAATTTCGCTGCTGGTGAATCATCACAATCGGATCGCATCAATTCAGGCGCAAACCTATCCGCACTTAGATGGTAACATCAACCATTTTTCAATGCAGCTCCCCAAATACCATTGGGTCAAGGAAGTTTTTGATAACCGAAACAACTGAGCACTGATTTTGAAAGCAGGAGGAAACCGGAGTACCCGGAGAAAACCTGCGAAAGCGTGCGTGGATCGTGATAAACCAAATGCACATAAAGCCCGCGGTCGTGCACAGAATTGACCCGGGTTTCATTGGTGCAAGGCGAGGGAACAATTCGCTGCGCCAACACGCTCCCCACGCGAAGGGAATGTAGCTCATCAATATTATCCTATAGCTATTCCGATAGGTTACATTTAAGTTTATACCAATACAATTGCTCGGTAAGCAATAAGCTCCATACATACACCTAGCACATTAAGGTTCCTCATTCAATAAAATCGAATGGATACTTTTAAAGTTATGTCGATTTCAATGACCGCGGATGCAACAGAAAGGTGGCACTAGGTATAGGAAATCATTGATTTGTGTGTGATTTACCATAGACGGTAAAAATCAATGTTTTACCCGTCTATGGATTTACGCACTGAAAAACTCACAGCTTATCAGCTAAGACTTGTATTCTTCACAGCCAGATACACCCTTTGTCCCGCACATTGCGGTTATCACTAAAGACCCATTCATCTGTCACGTTCAGATAGCACACAGTTATCACACACAAATCAATGATTCCTATACCTAGTGCCACTTTTCTGTTGCATCCGCGGTCATTGAAATCGACATAACTTTAAAAGTATCCATTCGATTTTATTGAATGAGGTATCAAACTGCGGAGAAGAAATTTGCTCATTTAATGTATATCTCAGATTTTTGGTACCGATTATATATTGTGAATTAGTCAACCTCAAAGCACCTGAGCAGGGACTTTATGTGCTAGGTGTATATCATGCAAGTGGCAGCTATGACATATAGCGTCTTGTGTCATCAACCTCTCGATATGTAGGTTCTGGTTATTTTAACAGTGTCAATTGGTCCTATGTGATCACCATTCACATAAAACGTTCATTACAAAGGTCCCGTTGACAATTCTCGCAAAGTAAAACATAATAGCCCGGAGTCATGTTTGGATAATGTTCAGGGTATGTGGTGCAAATTGCGACGAAGATACGTAACTAATTAACGAGTTTACGAGTTACATTTTGCAATTTGTCAGATGCGAGTTGTGCCCCCCCCCCCCCCCCCCCCCAATATTGACGTCGTGTCGGTTGAGATTGGCACTGTCGGTTCATTTGACAAGAGGAATTATGATGGCCTAAAGTTCACAGATGACACAATTTCGCGCACTACGCGCGCATGTGTCCCCCAAATAAAATATTTTGGGGTTCAAGCTTATTTAAAGCCAAAATAAGTGTATAGTCGAAAATATTACGTTAGTAACATTGATCTTGTGTCGGTTCACTTTCAGACCTAGCCCCCAATATGAAAAACCTAGTTACGCCATTGTTGAATTTTACACATTGTCTGAACATTTCAAACCCCAACTCACAACTCAAACATGCAACTCTTAGCATCGGCAACTCACACGCACAACTCGCACTGGAGCCGATATTCTTGCCAAATCAAATAACCTCACCGCAAAAAAAATCGGTGCATTTAAATTACCACGAACCTTGTAATCAGATCCTTGGAAATCTTTAGAAACGGTTTAAACCAATTATGACTATTAAGCAAATAAAAGAACGCTTGTAAAAGAGTATTTAGCCCGATTCCGCCGACACAAGTGTTACAGTACGTCAACTTGAAATGCAATCTTAAGTTACACGTAAAAGAGAGTGATTATTGTAAGAAATACGCCAATATTGAACGTAGTGTTATTCTAGCAAAACACACTTTGCCTTCAAGGGATTGAACATGCTGAAATATAACTGAAAGAAAGAAAATCGCGATATTGTATTGGAGAGGTTCTAAAATTGTGTATATTCCATTGATCAATGAATTGTAAATAGCTCATGACACATTCTCAAAACAGGTTTTTTCCGAGATGCTTTTCAACATTTTTGGGGGGATAAAATAACGTTGAAATTCGTACTTTTTTGTCACGTTTTATTGCCCATGGAATGACCAAGGTTGCAAGGTTGAGCAGTTTGCGAAGAAATGACTTTGTCTAGCCTGTGTTAGTGTTTTGTTAATAAAGTCTAGCCGAACGTTTGCTATTTACAATAGAAACCAAGGGCACACGAAATATCGTTTTAAAGCCCAGTGCTGTTCAGCAAATAAATATTTAGATTTAGCAACCAACCGATCGATTCTTTCATACGGACTCTATCAATTTGTGTACATTTATCGCTTCAGATTTGGTCGCTTTCATATTATTTATTTATGGTCCTGTCACACCTACGGCGATCAGGACAGCGATTGTATACTGCGCTGAAAAAATATCAGAATTTGAATAACATGCAGTGAGAGCGCGAAAAACTATCCGAAGTTATCAATTTTTAAATCAAGGTCACTAAAACCCTTTCACATTCTGCCGCGATCAGGCTGGCGCTTGCACAACGCTGTACATTTATCAACACGCCAAACCAAGCACAGTCAGGTCTCCAGGAACGCATCGGTGACGCAGTGGGAACTGGCTAGGACGTTAGATTGTCGTTAGAGGGTCCCCATGGTCGCCCTGAGCGCCAATACACCGAACTTGTTTTGGGTGTGCACAGAACAATCGCTGTAATGACTCAGTAGTGTCGCCGTGGTGGCGCAAGGACGCATACAAACTACTTGTCCTCTGCGACTGCAATGAGGTTCTCACATTCAGCGTGTTTTTACTGAAGAAAAAAAGCAGGCATATGACTGCTAACGGATTAAAATCCCCCAGTAAAAACACACCACCACCGGCATTTGCCCGCTCATACCGGTTTATTTCTCCTGGATTTTAGATGCCTTTTATCCTTCGAAACCAAGGATAATAGCGGTTGAAACCGGTTAGGAAAAGCAGTCTTTCGTCAGTATAAACATGCACGGTTCCTGCTCAGCGCGTTTGCCGGTGGAAAGCGGAAGTGGGCACACGATTCACGATCACCTGACAATTAAATGCAAACAGATGTGTATGACCTTTCGCTGGCATTTATTATAATGAGGTCAGTGGCAGCCGGCAAGTTTGTTTATCGAACTGCAATAAAAACACGTCTCTCACACGAGCAACCGGCTTTTATCCTGCTTTTTATAAGACGGGTAAAAGCCGGTTTGCTTAATAAAAACACGCTGTATGTGTCTCTCCTCCCGACCTTATTGCGCTTAATACGTCTCTCTCCCGTCCTTATGCTGTTACTGAGCTGTCAGGACTCAGGAGACGTTATTGATTGCCGCTGCGACTATGGCGCTCGTTATACGTCCAACTTGCGTGACGAATGGCGTTCTTCTGTCGTTTGAATGTAGCAGAGGTTTACAGTACAATCTCATTTTGAAATGCGGTCTGCTCACCCATGGGAGTAGGTCACAGGTCACTAATAGGTATATCAAATAAGGTGGGATCGTTTTAAAAAATCCTTAAAATCGTGATACGTGTCTCTATTTTAAATAGAAGTTGTCAAAAAAACATAACATTTTTGGTATCATATTAAAGACAATTTATCCAGCTACCGAATAAAAAAAGGAATTAAAGCCACATGTTTAGCAACAGTGAAGTTATCAATCTAAACGTCGAGTGAGTCAAGGGTGGGATCGGTGGATGAGGAGCCGGTGGACGAGGCGCCCATAGGTTTCTACACAAAATAGTGGAAAACTAGAACTTTTGAAATTGCTGCCATTTTAAAATTATACATAGGAAAGTTTTCAAACTTCTCATATGTGTTAATAACATGTGCCTGCTACTATGAATAATAATATTGAATTGTTATCTAGACATTCTCTACTAGAATATGATGTTCAATTCAGGGAGTGTTTTAATGTAAAAAATACACAGTATTCATTTTATTGATTAAACAATGGCCAAATCGCAGTCTCTCTATTTCATTTGTGTGACTCTTGGGTCCTTTTCTACCCTGGGTAGTAAAACATTTAACTAAAAAAGCCAGAAGTGTTTCTTCACAGAATTGTTCATAGATTTATGAAAAATTTGCTATTTAGACCTATTTTGGACCACCCTGTATTTAAAATAAAATTAACTTTAGCGATATTCGTGTAATTCATTTTGATAACCATTTTCTTTTAAATTAAATAGTCCATGCTAACTTAATTTCATAGAATATTATATACAAACCTTCATTTTATGCATTATTTCATCATAATTTTAGACACCCTGTACTTTTCCTGTGAACATTTTGGGCAAGTGATTCTTAGCAAATTTGGTAGCACCTTCTGCGGTTGTTCTGATTTTGGTGACTATCTTCAGCTAAACCCTAATTGTACAAACTATCAAAATATTTTGTGAGGAGCAAAAACGATCAACTTTTTTAATGTTCCACCCTATACACATTTTACACACCCTGTATAATTTGATTGATTCTTTTTTGCAAAAATAAAAAACCTTGAATCATAAGCTTTCCAACAATATATAGTTTGGGGGTCATTAAGTATGTAAAACTTAAGTTTTGTCCCGTTTAATCAGATTTGGTGCATTTCTCAACATTATTAGAAGTGAAACATTTTTTTTGGACCAGTTTGTGACTTCTGATCATTAGGGTACGGTGGGGTGGAGAAGACCGCCTTCCTCTTCCCCTACCTCGGCCCCTGGGTGCTGAAGCCTGGCATTTGAGTCTTCTCACGATGTCTATATTGTTCTATATACACCTAACGCAAAAAGATCTTGACCAGGTGCTTTGATGTTGGCTAATCCAAAATCAATAATCGGTACCAATAATCTGAAACATTTGGCTGGATACCTCATCCATAAAATTCGAGTGGGTAGTTTTGAAGTTATGATTGTTTCAATGACCAATACTAACGACAAAAATGTTGGACTAGAATATGGGATACCATTGATTTGTAATATCCAGTGTGCTATCTGAACCAATCAGGTATCTGGATGATTGGGTAACAGGTATCGAATAGGAGTACACACACAGTTTCACTGCTTAATCACACACTAAGCAATGATAGAAGCCCAATTGTGTATTGCAACAATTTTTTTAGTGTTAGGGGGTGTTCATAAATACTTCAGAAACAAGTCCTGGAAAAGGGGATCACAACAAAATGGAAGTTAATAGGGGGATCAACAAAAAAGTCAACCATTTTGGCCGCTTCACGCACTCGAAAAAGACAATTTTAATGTATCAATGTAGGCCTATTTCATTTTTTTCCTTGAGTAATTTTTAGGCAAACATTCAGTTCACTGAGATATTTACAAACAAAATACAAAATATGATGGTCATGTTTAATCACCAAATTTCGTTAAAAACTATGATCAAGATCTCCCACGTATCCACCAAATGTAAAAGAATGTTCATTGTTTGAAGCCTTACCTCGGCCTTACCACGCGAGAGGTGACGGATCGAGTGTTGTTAGGGGTTGTTAGCCGGTGTTGTTAGCAGCCAGCCGTCAGATCAGAGTAGGCTACAACATACATGACATAACAACCTGCAACTGTTAACATACAACCGCTGGGCATATGTAACACGAGCAACTGTGACGTTTTTGTCGCGGGTTTTTTCCCCTCAAAAATACTTTTATATATACAAACAGAAATGTGCACTCAATCACTTATTATGGCCAATGACCTTACAAAGTTTGAGTAACTGGAGAGATTTTCGGGTGCGTGTATGAGTTAAAATCTCACAATATCAACCCAACTCAAAGCAAAATACCAGTTGATCCGATTCGGATTCGGATTCTGATTTTGATATGTATTTTTGTTTGTATAAAACAATTGCAATATTTAATTGGTGTAGATTTATCAGAATTATTCATAGAAATAGTAGAAAGGATGATTTTCTTTTGACAAATCAATGGTGGAAAGTATAACACGAGGGGCATTCAATAAATACCTGTAACCATTGAAAATCTCTGAACTATGACACTTGTCTTTCAAATTTCCCGCCATTGTAACATTTAATTCCCTAACCAGTGCCCTGAGATCACGGTATTCACAGTGCTGAAATGTAATGATAAAAATGACCTACGTGTTCGAAAATTTCTGTGAGAAAAGAGTAAGACTTACAGTTTAAGAATCATAAGCTTATTTTACTGACACGTGTCACGGTTCAGAGATTTTCAATGGTTGCAGGTATTTATTGAATGCCCCTCGTACATGTCAGATTAGAAATACTTACATTAATAGAGGACAGTCTACTCTCAAAAAAGACGAGGGGCATGCAATTACCAACTCACCAACATCTACGACACTTGTTTACACATTTCAAACACTAACACCCTACCCTATGCATGCAAAATACCACGTTTCGATCTGTGCTTTACGTTTTCCAACATTTTGCAAATTAGAAACTAATGTCCCATGTTAAAGTAACAGTAAACGAACGTACAGTCATAACAAATGTATAAATCCTATATGAACACGTGAAATTATTAAGTTGTTGAGAAATTTGTCCCCTTTAATTTGAGATATTGCACGCTCGATTATAGATGGAGTTGCAACCCCCAAAAGTACTTTTTTATTTTCACATTATTCTTTTTTCGTGTTGCAGCCACGACAAATATCAACAATTGACGTGAAGTACTTCTATTAGTCATTTTAAGCTATCTTTAATTTGTCATAAGAATTGTTTTCTATCCATTATTGATCATATGCCGGCAATTAGGTGGTGGGATATAATGGCATCAAGTGAATTCGATAGAGGACTACATGTAATATGGCTTACAACGGTTTAATTGATTTTGGTTCCCCATGGGACACTTTTTTGACACACCCTGTATAATGTACCTCTTGTCGTCGTCCCAATATCGAACCAATTCCCAACTTTAATTTGTATAAGGCGTGTGTTGATACCTTAAGCCTATGTAGTTCTTCCACCTTGTTGTTGCCGTATTTAAGACGGAAATTTTCTTATTATTGAGACACTAAACAATGACTTATTGTATGCACTACACACCCTTTGTACCGAGGTCAAGTTCATGTAGCATTTGGTTTTTCAGCTTTTAAATGCGGTCTGTTCGTATACTGTGCTAAAAAGTAACTTACTTGATAGATATGCTCAACGATTATAGATCCAAACTTCCAAATAAAAATAACATTATGAATAAATCCAATTTCTTTTTATTGATATTAGGCTACACTTAATATAATAAATGTATATGAATTCTTCTCATTCGGTATCTTAGATTAAATTGGGGAAGATTATACATATTTTCATGATTTAATTTTTTTAAGAATATTAGAGCTATATGTTTTTCAACTTATGGCGTATTTATTTCTTGGTAAGTTACTTTTTGACCCCTGTACAACCACACTTCCCTATACATAAAAACACAATAGTATCATAATATTAACTATACACAGATACAATAGTCATGGTAGTTGAACTTAGTCCGAGGTCATGACAATTATTATGAATGAAAACCGTGAATACAAAAACCGTGAATGTTTATTAGAGTTTTTTAATCGTGTCGAGTCGTGTTAAAAACAGTTGAAATCGTACAACTCAAAATCAAGAAACAAATTGTTGTTATGAGCAAAACATGGACACGAAAAAAACCTGTAGAAATGGCGGATGAATTTGTATAATCCTGTATCTACGAGTATGACAAATCATGCTAAAAGGTTTTACAATTTTATTATAATTTTAAAATATAAAGGGCTGCATCTTAAAATTATATATGTCTTTATGAACAATAATTAATTCGTTTACAACATTATTCCGGATAAAGTATTACATTTATTTGTATACGTACAATATTCACAACATTTATTACAACGTGATATTTTTCATTAAAAAATATAATCACGATAATATACGACGTAGAAATAAAACTAATTAATATTCAGCCGATATTAAACGAATTCTTTGTTATTGCTAGCTGAGTTTGAATGAAATGTTTGGTTCTGTTAATTTAACCTAAATCAATGCAATTGGTAAGGCAAAAAAAAAAGTTGTGCTGCCCTCAGCGACCGACCCTATAATCATAAAAACTAAGGTCGCATTTTTTTTTTTTGGAATTATTTTTTAGATTTAAATTTGATTAAAAGTGTCTAAATGTTACTATTTCTTGCTTGAAATAAATAAGTAAGCCCAAATAAATGTTTTTAGACTATTGTCACACTAGAAACATTAGTTATATTGACATATATTTTTCAGCCAAATAAAGAAAATTGAGTAAAAATAAAATTGAAAAAGAAAGAAAAAAATCCGACCGTCCGACCCGATTTTAAATTTTTGGTACTTGAGGGCAACACAACATATATTTTTTTTGGGCCTAAAGGTAGTATAAGGAAAAACCCTTATTCATCAGCTCTCTGTCATCAGAGTTGCAGCCACGGTGTCATGATATCCTTGTTGATGCAATAAACAATTAGCTGATAGTCCTGCTCCCATTGAAATAGGGGAATAGGGACCATGAACTAATTGTTCAAGGTCTATTTAAGATATAAAGACACCGTAGCTGCATCTCTACTGAAATGCTACTGATAAACAGTTTTTTCTCATAGTCTGAAGAGGGTGTGTAATTCAAATTCCTTTAAAATGAATAGTACAAACACAATATAAAGGTCACCTTAAGGGAGGACTCAGGGAGGTCACTTTTTGAATTTTGTGAGTGCTGTAATTATTGAACTATGGCTCAAATGTATAAAAAGTATACATTTTTGGAAAGCGAATAGGTCAGAGAATCCAAAAAAAGTTCAACAAAACTAACAAAAATAATTTTGAGTAAAATATTCCCAAATTGCTAGATTATGATGTAAAGACACTAAGTTAGGAACAATTTTATTTTAAAACCTAATCTTATTTTTTTTTTCAAACCTTATCTAATAGTTTTTGAAATATTGACAAAAAGTGAAGAAAAAGTGAAAGAAAATGGTCAAAATTCCAAAAGGTGTTTTTTTTTTAAAATTGTCACTAAGTTAGTATCTATACATCATAATCTAGCAATTTGGGAATTTTTTACTCAATTTTTTTAAATTTTATTAGCTTTGTTAAATTTTGTTTGGTCAAAAAAGTGATTTTTTTTGTGATGTTATTAAAAAAATCATACTCTGATCCATTATCTTTCCAAAATGTATACTTTTAAATGCATTTGATTAGTAGTTCACTAATTACAGCACTCACAAAATTCAAAAAAATCAAGTCAAAAACTTCCGTAAGTCCCCCTAAGCATTCCTCAGCATACTCCACAACGCTCTGCCGCTGAGCGCAAGCGTTGACCACCGTAGTCCAATTAGGCTACACGTCATTTTGTCGTGGTGGAGCTATACGCAAGTGTGTGAGTGCAGAGAGATAGCGCGTAGTGGAGTATGAGCACTTTACTTAGTCACAGAATGCGTATATCTGCATACTGGTCCATGAATGTTTACAATTACGCGTACAACGTACTTAATGGGGAGAATATTAATTCATACAATATCAACTAAATATCTCTGTATGCCAACCGCCTACCTAAAAAAAAGTACGTTTGACGTATTAACGCTTTCCATGCGGCTATTAGTTTTACCATATTCAAGAATTACTGAACCGATACTAGGCATGTTTGTACTTATTGTAATGCATTTGTTATGGCGATTCCAAATATGGTTATTCAATTCAATATAAATGTTGACATTTTTTAAACATTTTGTGACTTTTTGGAATGTCGTCTGCAGAATGCCAGCCGCATGGAAAGTGTTAAAGTAACTACCAGAATAGTGCGATACTGCGTGGGTTATCATGTTATGCTAAATTACAAATTGCATCAAACATGTAATGGAAAACTGGTAAAGGAAACAAAATCGTTCTGTTTATTGAATGGGTACTTCCTTTCCAAAACAGTGTCAATGTAACAATGTAATAATAACAATGATAACCACACGTAATGTCAAAAGACATGGAATTTTGTGTGAGACCGAAAGTTTCAATCACTAAGGAGTTGGCTGGTTATGGATCATTAATTGTGGGAAATGTATTGAACTTCACAACTACATTTTACCATAGATTTATGGGCAGTGGATCAACATTTACACGTTGTATTTAATAGATTATTTCGAGAAATTACTTTGCCCTAAATAACGGTTTCAATAAAATAAAATATTTTAAAATGTTTATTGTATCAGATTGTAACTAGTCTTCGAAGTCTTTTTACAAGGGGTAAAAGTCGTGCTAAACCAAAACACAACATTTCAACATGCAGAGGCACAATGATAGCTACTAATTATTTCGGATCTTATTGGATACCAGGTAAATGGCGACAAATAGTGTCTCCTTTTTACAAATCACGTCATTTGAATTTATAAAAGCGTGTCTCGGCATTTTTTTAAAGTTCTATAATATGTATTGCCTCTAGTTAGAGTAAATTTGGTTTTGCAGCGCCAAATCGTTTTCTTTGTCCATTATTTGGACTAATACTCAATTAAACATTTAATACTCACACACATAAAGAAAGAAAACATATACGTAACTAAGTACGTCAGTCCAGGTATACATCAAAGTCAATGAAAAAATAGAAGTAAACACGTTTTCATTAGATGTATATGTAAAAGTATTAACGAAATTTGGGACACAACGAATGACATAATCAAACGTTCATGGTAAAAAAAAAACATGAAACACAAGGAAAATAATTTATGTTGCTGAAAATGGGCGTTTTAAATAAATACAAGTTATGGAAAAAATATATATTTAAGTTCTTTTACGTAAGAATCTATCTATAATAAGACATAATATACAATTAATTGAATGTGTATAACTTTATAAAGGTAAAATGAGAGTCAGTGGCGTGTAATCGTGTTCAGCGCCCGGGGGGGGGGGGGGGGGGGGGGGGGGGGGGGCGGTACTCGGATTTGGTTTGGTCGGGGGTGTCCGCTGGAGATTCAAAACCCATACCCATTTTTAGGGGTGATTTTGAAAAAACTGGTTCCCATTTATAGGGGTTTTGCTTCATTTTAGACCAAAATTTCGCAAGCGAAAATAGACAAATATTTTGCGAAAATATACCAATTTGTAAAAAGTGACCTCGTTATTAGTGATTTTCAGCACAAAACCATACCCCATGTTAAGGGATTTTGTGCCAAAAAAAGCTACCCATTAGAGCGGCACACCCCCGTATACCGTCTTAGGCGAGTTACCCCCCCCCCCCCCCCCCCCCCCGGGGGGTTCAGCGTATGTCATAATGTCATAGACTGTGCTGACATGATGGAATGGATGCTACTGGCTCTTAGGATTAACATTTTCAATTTGATTGAAATTATTTAAAACGATAAATAAAAACCTCCATATAGAAGGATGAGAATTGTGTCATTGTAATGGGACACTTTTCTATCGTGCACTTGATGCATGCATGGAACTCAAAACACTATAAGAATTTGATATTTTAAAAATAAATGCCCTTCTATCTGTACAAGTTTCACTTTCAGTCAAACCCGGGTCCTTCTGTGGTGCAAAATAGGTGTGTCATTGCAACGGAACACATCTCTATCGTGCACATGATGCATACATGGGACTAGAAACACAAGAAGGACTTGATAATGATATCATTAAAAATAAATGTTCTATATCTGTACAAGTTTCACTTTCGGTCAAACTCGGGTCCTTCTCTGGTGCAAAATAGGTGTGTCATTGCAACGGGACACTTTTCTATCGTGCACTTGATGCATACATGGGACTAGAAACACAAGACGGACTTGATATCATTAAAAATAAATGTTCTATCTGTACAAGTTTCACTTTCAATCAAATAAACTCGGGTCCTTCTCTGGTGCAAAATAGGTGTGTCATTACAACGGGGCACTTTTCTATCGTGCTCTCGATGCACACACGGGACTAGAAACACAAGAAGGACTTGATATCATTAAAAATAAATGTTCTATATCTGTACAAGTTTCAGTTTTAGTCAAACTTGGGTCCTTCTGTAGTGCAAAATAGGTGTGTCATTGCAACGGGACACAATTCTATCGTGCACTTGATGCATACATGGGACTAGAAACACAAGAAGGACTTGATAATATCATTAAAAATAAATGTTCTATATCTGTACACGTTTCACTTTCAGTCAAACTTGGGTCCTTCTGTCGTGCAAAATAGGTGTGTCATTGCAACGGGACACATTTCTATCGTGCACTTGTTGCATACATGGGGCTAGAAACACAAGAAGGACTTGATATCATTAAAAATAAATGTTCTATATCTGTACAAGTTTCACTTTCAGTCAAACAAACTCGGGTCCTTCTCTGGTGCTAAATTATAGGTGTGTCATTGCAGCGGGACACTTTTCTATCGTCCACTTGATGTATACACGGGTCTAGAAACACAAGAAGGACTTGTTATCAATAACAAATAAATGTTCTATGTACGAGTTTCTCTTTCAGTCAAATAAGCTCGGGTCCTTCTCTGGTTCTCTGAAAGCGATGTCTTCTTCCTCAGAAAGAGGCTCCAGCACTTCAACCCAGTAACTGAGTGATTTGCTCCTCACAATGCTGAAGCTATTGTCGAATTTTACTATATCTGTGGATAGTATGCAAAAAAAGAGAGGTGTAAATAATATAACTTTTATGTTGTGCTTAGAACCAGATATCTTGCAGGACATGCAGGAAAGCTTATAAAGATCTGTGTAGGAATGCTTCCAGAGTCTGGACGACTTTTCCAGATTTGGAATGGTGTATAATCCCACAATTGCACGTGTATTCTTGCCTAGAACTATTAAAGATTCGCGGAGACCAAATTATTATTTTAAGCCGGGACATGATGCACAACAAGTATTTAAAAATGACAGTGTAAGAAAAAAACATGATAATCATTCTTTAAGGTTGCCAAATTCAACATATTTGGATCTGGAAAGGTCTTAAAACAGATGTAAAATACCTCTGCAATTCGACATTCTGTCCAAATACCCCACGTTGTAATAGTTTATGAGTGAAAGCGCTACCACTTTCTAGGAACGATACTAGAGGTAAAGAAAATATGACGAGATCGAGAAAATATACCTCCTGTAGCAGACAGTATTCACTACTATGTCGGATTCTCACTCATGATTTTTGAGGTAAAAAACACATTTTTTGGCACTTTTTGGTTGATAATGCAAAAAATAAAGATTTTTAACAACAAAAATGCTTCCTAGGGAATTGTATTAGGAATATAATAAAACTAGTATAACAAAATTTGACAAAATATATTTTGAGTTATCTTTGCAGAACCTAAAATGGGTCAACAAATTTCCTCCAAAATGGTCAATTTCATGATCACGGTTGGATTCATTGAACCATTTTCTGCAAAAAAGTGTATACTTTTATATAGATTAAATGAATAATAAATAAGTTACAGTAGTTTTACGTAGGCTATGCTGAGGGTCCACACAGAATCCAGGAATTCTGGAAAATTGGCAGCAACACCTGCTTTTAACAGGGGAGGAAGGCTACCAGTTGAATATAACACCTTTGAATCGATATACGAAAGCGTACCATTGATATATTTCCTATTTCTAGTTTAACGTGAAGGCATTTATCAATATTCACTATGAATAGATGGAAGACTTTATACTCACATGTCCCTGGCTGATCCAGTAGCACCTGTCCATTTTCTGGCACCCCTAGATAACAATGGTATCGTCTCTTCTCCAATGCAGGGGTTCTTGTACCGTCACTGTTTAACATTTTTACACCGAAGCCAATGTCACGTTCTTTTGTCTTGAACTCGTAACTGAAAAGAAAAATGAATCTGATTTACAATTCACTGATGGCATTTGGAATACATGAGTTACATCTATTGGATGAGGTAGAATGATTTAGTCCCAAGTTTGCAGAATTTTTGTCTGGCAATTGAATTATACTACGAAGGTCATTGAAAATGTTATTTACTGTACCAATACTGGGCATGTTTGTACTTAAAGTAAAGCATTTCTCATGCTGATTCTAAATATAGCCATGACATTCAATAATTTTGACATTTTTAAATAATTTTGTGAAATTTTGGAATGTCGTCTGCAGACGCCTGCCGCGTGGAAAATGTTAACAGTTTAAACTATAATTCTTACCTACCCTGTATATATATAAACACTGCACAAAAAGAAAGTATCCACTTTTTTCGAGGCGCCCTGTGTTTAATTCTTATGAACCTTAATGCATTCAACAAGTGGGAAAGAACAGGCATTACCTCTTGTGCATTTTGACACCTCATTTGTCACAATAGCACCTGTCTCTCCATTTCCGTGCAACCTTCCTTGTAACTCCAAATCGAAGAGCAATTTCAGTTATAGAAACTCCAGAAGCTTTTCATGGAGAGAAAGAAGTGGTACACTTTAGATTTACTCTTTGTTTTTGTCTTTTCGTGTGTATATGGTTAAGTGCATTTTTGAATACAAAATGATGCCGTTTCCAATGTTGCACTTAAATCTATACCCGTGAAAGGAGCGTAAACAAAACAGTAAATGTACCGCTTCTTACTCTCAATGAAAAGTTTCTTGAGTTTCTGTAAAAGGAAGGTTGCACGGAAACGGAGAGACAAGAGTGTGGATACTTTGTTTTTGTGCAGTGTTTATATCGGACAACAGTACGGTCAGCAGGTTCAAAGTCATAATTTTACAGATTTTTTACTGTTACAAGAATTATACTTACTAGAGTAAACTTCCAGGCCTTGTGATTTCATACTGGAATTCTAAGCTTACACCACGATCTAAAACTTTCTCGACGAGATTTCTGCTAGACACCTGACGACCCGAAAGATAATACGACTTCGGCACTTTTTCTGGCGGCAGAACCTAAGAACAATAACAAAAAAAAAGGTTTTACACTTCATTGTGAGATATAGTGGATGATCTATAAATTTGGTAGCCAAAGATCCGCTAAAATATTATGCTAAAAGTTCATTTTTTTTTGGCGCTTAGCTAGCGCACAAAAGAACCCACATTTTACAATTACATGCTTCGTGCGCAGTCGAATCTAATAACGCTCGGAATCTTAGACATAGAATAAAAATCACCATAAAAGGGGGATCAAGAAAAAAATAGCGGTGTTGGGGTGGGGGTATATTAATAACAAAAGTATGTCCGTGGCTCAAACATTTCCAACCACCCTGCACCAAAGTATTTGTGAACACTCCCTTACCTATCATATCACTAGCATATTGTGTACGAAGTAATATTTCCATACCTTACTTTTGTCTTCACATTTACCACCATAAGTCACTGGTAATATCTCTGCGGGTATGTATTTCAATAGCTGGTCTTTGTAATTGGCTGAAGGAAGTAAAGAGAATCAACGTCAATAGAGAGCGTGTGTGGTCTAGTGGATAAGACGCCGGTCTCACGATGCAAAGGTTGTGAGTTCGAGCCCCGCTACGGCCAACATGTTTGTATCCTTGGGCAAGGTACTTAGTCTCAATTGCTTCGTCGACCCAAGCGATATTTGGGGAACTGTTAGGATATCAAAATCTAAGTAGTGCTGATAGGCTTGTGCACTTGTTGACTGGTAGCCGCCTAAGTGTAGCGACCAAAGGATTCTGGTATCTAAACTGGCAGCGATAATAATTGATTTAAAAAGCGCTTTGGGACTGTGCTTGCATTGTGGAAAGCGCTATATAAGAACGGTAATATTATTATTATTATTATTATTAATAGTTTTTACATTGACACCTAATGTAGTGTTGTCCTAAAGGCCTCTCTGCAAAACTAGGTCAACAGTATATACAGTCATCAAAAAATATAACTATACAGGTAATAAATGGGCTTTTAACTCTAAAAATATATATCCTACCTAACAATATTAATTATTATTTATTATTCATTATTAGTTGTTGAGAAATTTATCTTCTTTTATATGAGATATTGCACGCTATGATAGGGTGATCCTGACGAAAGCTTGACAGATTAAAACTTGTCCGAAGCCGAACCCGTTTAACTTCTTACTTATAGGACATTACGTCACATTAGTACTGTTACTCAGATTGGTGCATGTTTCCGCCACTTACTTCCTAGATGAATTATTTTTTGCCTTGATTTTTCCGGTATAAATGGTTTTACAGCTGCGTAGAGTATTCCAGATATTTTCGGGCAGTTTATCAGTATCATTTTGTACATTAGCTCGGGGTAGTGCATCTGGAGTGTGTTCAAAACCTGATGAAAAAGAAGAACACAAATAAAAGATATTTTACTCGATGTTTTGTATGATAGAGATACAAATTCCACATTCTAAACTTTACATAAACATGAAGTTAAAACGTATAATGAAACCGATTTTCTAGAATGTGCGCACATATCAAGGTATAGCCTACTTCATTGGCCTAGGGAATATCATACCCATAACACTAGCATAGCATATGCCCCAGTTGCATACATTCAACATGGAGAGAACATTGGGTAAATAATATAACACATAATATAAATATTCCTGTCATTTGATCGGTGAATACTACAATGTGACATAAAATATTCAGACTTGTTCCCGAATACTTCATAGGAGGGCAAAAGGTTCCCATAAAAAGTAATATTGCCCTATAAGGAGCTATGAAGCCATGTAAGGAGCAATAGTAGCTTTATATTTACCCTCCCCCCGCCCCCTGATATTTTCCTTCGCTCTTCTGCCTCGGGAAAATAATAGGCACGGTCTCTGTTTTTCTATTACCTGTTTTCCAAATTCCATCCCTGGTTTCCAGAAGGCTTGCTCCTCCATTCCACACATATCATATATCATAATAACACCAAGGACTGGTTTGTCACGCTAAATTTAAAGGTATGACAAAATGAGATATGTTTTAATTCAATGCAATGCAATAATGCGCTGCAATAATGCGCTGCAATAATGCGATGCAATAATGCGATGCAATAATGCGATGCAATAATGCAATGCAATAATGCAATAATGCAATAATGCAATAATGCAATAATGCAATAATGCAATAATGCAATAATGCAATAATGCAATAATGCAATAATGCAATAATGCAATAATGCAATAATGCAATAATGCAATAATGCAATAATGCAATAATGCAATAATGCAATAATGCAATAATGCAATAATGCAATAATGCAATAATGCAATAATGCAATAATGCAATAATGCAATAATGCAATAATGCAATAATGCAATAATGCAATAATGCAATAATGCAATAATGCAATAATGCAATAATGCAATAATGCAATAATGCAATAATGCAATAATGCAATAATGCAATAATGCAATAATGCAATAATGCAATAATGCAATGCAATAATGCAATAATGCAATAATGCAATAATGCAATAATGCAATAATGCAATAATGCAATAATGCAATAATGCAATAATGCAATAATGCAATAATGCAATAATGCAATAATGCAATAATGCAATAATGCAATAATGCAATAATGCAATAATGCAATAATGCAATAATGCAATAATGCAATAATGCAATAATGCAATAATGCAATAATGCAATAATGCAATAATGCAATAATGCATTCTTGATAAAGTTCATCAGAACTGTTATAATAAGATGATTGATGAAATAAGAGCTCTCAATCCGCCATTAATAACAAATTGGCTATCATCGACCACGTAATGAACAAAAATCATGTCATCGACTGGGAGGAGGCAGGGATCATAGGCAGCAATATTTGTCAACCAAATTGGATATACATGTTATATAACTTATATATATAACTTATATATCTATTACCGATCACTCTTATGATGGGAAAAAATTGTCGGACATTGCTCATTTGCATATTAATGACTTGATGAGATAATTAGCTAATTTGCATATTTAATGAGTTTATGAAACTAAATTATAGTTTAAAAGATTGGGTATCATACAGTTAGCCAGTATACTAAGTTTGATTGCAATACACCATTCACATCTGGATTTATAACATTTACGCATATTAATTAGCTGGACTTAGCCATTTTTTGTTTGCGGTCAGTGAAACTGTTCAAAATGACCAATTTCACTAGGTTATGTTAGCTTAATGCAATATAATTTTACCATATTTGTTTAATTTAACATGGCATATAGATATTCAATTGTTAAGAAATATGTGTAAATGGTGTTTTAAATGTTACATTATTAACAAACTGAGCTCTCTAAATCCTGAAAAATTCTATATTTGGGCATTGTTACTGTTTTTGGCATGTTTTCGGCCATTTTCGGAGTATTTCAAAACACCGTAACACAAGAACGCATTGACCGATTACCGGTATCATAATTATTTTTGGAAAATAAATCTTTCATTTGACATCAATTTTGCACATGTCTCAATTATTTGAATGTTATGTGTGCTATGCCTACTATTAGAAAGCAGGGCAAGACAATGAACAGAGACGAGGGGCAATACAATCTGAGTCACGTGTTTGACGATCTACAGATTGCTGATAAATCAACTAGCATCACTGCAACTAAGCAACCAAGATCACGTGTTGCAAACAGCAGATCGTCATCACTCCTCATCAAGTGTTAATAAAGGAAACAGCTTGTTTCCGAAACGTCCTCAAGAAAGTGGTTTTCCTTGGACTAGATAACCAGAATGTCATCAATCAGCAATAATGCAATAATGCAATAATGCAATAATACAATAATGCAATAATGCAATAATGCAATAATGCAATAATACAATGCAATGCAATGCAATGATGCATTGCATTGCATTGCATTACATTACAACTCAATACAATGTTATACAATAGAATATACATTATACAGATACATATTCAAATACAAATACAAACACAAATGCGAATAGAGATACGAATAAAATACACATACGAATACAAACACAAATACAAATACAATGCAAACACAAATACAAATACAAACACAAATACAAATGCAAATACAAATACATACAAATACAAAATACAAATAGATTTTGTTTTAGACATTATGAACTGTGGCTTCGTATAATAATCACCTAATTTTTCTTTTTAAATGTAATAATTACTCAAGTATGCATTAATTAACGTTTTAATGAACCTTCCAGGTATTCATTCACTACTAATATACTAAACTGCGCCAATAAAGTATCTAAACACTTACAAATGGTCAGATTTATCGGAACCTGAAATAGTATGCAGAAAAATAATTAATTAATTCGATTCACAGTTATCTTCTGGGCATTTTGACACCTTTTTTGTTGCGCTACGATGTTGTTTGGCGGATTTATGGGTACTTGAGTGGCTTAAGGTCGAATTCAAAAGTTGCAAAAGCTCATATTCACCCAAATTCCAGAAGGGAACTCACACAAGCATCACACACACACAAAATCAAAACAAAAGATACCAATTTGTTCTGTTTACTTAACCATGAAAATTAATGATTGATTAATTATTGATTTATGCCTCCCATCTCTGACCCTTTTGTTTTGTTATTGACAATCAATGCTGATGTTCATCGCAATCGATTTATCCAACACGCGACAAACAAATCATTTATAAAAGGCGGGCAAAAACAATGCTGATCTTATTCGACAGTGAATAGGGGCTTTTGCAACTTTTGAATTCGTCCTTAAGCTACTCAAGTGCCCATAAATCCGCCAAACGACATCGTAGCAGGGATACTATTAATTTTGGGATAGGAAAGTCCTATACTAACACACGTAGCGAAAACGGGGCCGTTTGCATAAATTACATAAATTATGGTAATCATCGGAATGTGTCGGTGACCGGCGTTGAACGCGTTTAACAGTGTTTAACCAGGTTTAACGTAATATTTGGTCAGCATAGGTTTGAGGGCGTTGTGGATTTACACAGACGACGGTGGCCACGCGAAACCTAAATGTTGAATACGTAATCGTAATAAATAAGGTGAATAACACGTAATCGCGAATGTTAATCTTATCATTTTGACAAATTCATCATAATTAGAAGAATTGTCATCGTTAACCGGGCGATGACTGTTAAAAATAATTCAAAATAGTGCACTCCCGTTGACATATTGGGTCGTCTGAGAGACGCGTGGCCAGCGTCGTGTCGTCTGCTACAATCACGCCTGATCAGTATAGCGCCACCAGTTCTATGCTGACCAAATTTTCATTTAAAAGTGGACCCGATCGGCAAGCTCACTGGCACACCCCTGATCGTAGCGCAACAAAAGAGGTGTCAAAATGCGCAGAAGATAACTGTGAATCGAATTAATAAAATAAAATGGCATACTATTTCAGGTTCCGATAAATCTGACCCTTTGTAAGTGTTTAGATACTTTATTGGCGCAGTTTATAATACTACACATTTGCTTTGGATCATTAGTAATATGCAATACAGCTACACAAATTCATTTCAATACTATAGGGATAACATTATTATTAACTACTGTATAATCATAACACTATATCCAACTGTGAAAAGCAATAACGATGTTTATCTGGATGCATTGTTGTATTTCAATGAATAGTGTACCCAACATCGCTCAAGTTAATTATGGCGCCTTATTTGCTATGTTAACTTTGATGTTTGTGGGGTTAATGAACGGTCAATAACTGTTGTGGCAAAGTTGCATTTCCTTGAGGTGACACATATTATTGTAATACCAAATTTATATTGTTATATATAATTATGCCCATGATATGCAAATCTGTTCGATAGTGTACGGGATTTATAACCACGAATGTCCTGAAGTTAATCATTTCCTTTGAGCTCAAATGTTCTCGGCACATAAGATTTGCAATCATATAACTTAAGATCCCCTTAATGGTAAAGCTATGCAAAATGTTATAACCTCAAGTTTGAAATAAACAATTACAATCGTATAATATGTGCCTTAACCTCCGGAGCGCACGGGATTTCTTACAGAGTTTCAAACCCCTAACCTGATTAGTTTATCATATGACATATGCATATCAGTAAACCATTTAGAATATAGCTTTCAAATATTTTAAGATTAAGCCCCTTCAGCATTGTCACCTTCTTAACGTTATCTCTGATTGGCTCAGTAAATGATACATTTTCATTTGCAACCAATGTAGTTCTCATGGGGTTAAAATAGTTCATACGTGTCTGTGCAAAAGACTATATTAGCGGATAGGGTAAACCAATCGGGCAACCAATACTAATTAAAGAATGCCAATGTCAAACATTCTTGTTCAATGGGCTATTCCATTTGAAATCCCTACACCTCCGTATGAAAGACATGATACCATGGCAGGTAGTAGACTACTGCCTGCTATAATGATACAAATGTATCTCGATTGTATCTCGATTGAATGAGATCACAGTTTCACCAAATATATTATTTTGGTGTCAAACTTCCAATGCATTGCCAACAACGTAAACATTATTTACCCCAAGACTTTAAAATCACACTTGAATACAGGGAGTATGACTTTCATTTTGAGTTACCTGCATTGATGACTCCATTTTTTCTTAATCTACACTCTCTCTGTGGAATATTATGTCATGCCTTCTGGGGTGTATGGATTTCAAATGGAATAACCCGATGAACTTTTGTTCATCAATCCAACAAAAGTCAATCTGGCTACCCGACAAGATTTAATCGCAAACGATATGTTCTCATTTGGTAACATAGTGCATGAGTTGTCGGAATGTTCCATCAACTACTGGTAGTACTGAGAGTTCATTCAACCCTTACCTTCTTAGAATTCTCTTTAATAATCTTCTCAAAAAGTTCGTTTTGTTTGAGGTGTAGTTTCATGATTTCCCGACCGGTAATAGAGTGCATTATTCCTGCAAAGAACAGAAGGGAATTAAACCTTTTCACGCAGCTATTAGTTTTACCATTATACAAAACAGATTTTTCAGAAATCTTTCCAACTTTTAAAGTCTATCTCAAGAATCACTGTACGAATACTAGGCATGTTTGTACTTATTTTAATGCATTTTTCATGGTGATTCCAAAAATGGTGATGAAATGTAATAATTCTTACATTTTGAAACATTTTGTGAAATGTTGGGACTGTCGTCTGCAGACGACTGCCGCGTGGAAAATGTAAAGTACATTTTTGAGGGTTACTTATTTTTAAGGCTATTCTCGATATTGGCATATCTTGTAAAAGATAGTTGTACTTGTTCAAGTACTGGACTAAAGTATTTGAGATGTAATATAATAGCTTGATATTAATCGATCCATACTATTAAGTCAGCTTATTGAATTATATATTTGGTTTAAGAAATTCACTGTAGTAGACAGTTGTGCGTGGGATTGTCTGTAAGGCCATAAATCTTGTTGTGTATGGCTACTATACTCTCATTACATGATGCGCAACATGTTGTAATCCGGTATGTAAACCTAGCCTTACACTACTGTAAAACAAGTTAATTTCGCGGCAACTTTTTTTCGCGAATTCCTAATCATCACTACTTTCGCGGTAACTTAGTTTCGCGAATTTAAAATGTTTACCTCTACTGTCATCTTCACACACATCAATTCGCGGGAATATAATTTTGCGAATTTGAGCCTCTCGCGAAATTCGCGAAATTAAATTGCTTGCGAAATTAACTTGTTTTACAGTATTTATATTGTAGACAGTTGTTCGTGGGGTTGTCTGTAACATCATAAATCATGTACATGTATGGCTATTATACTCTCATTACATGACGCGCAACATGTTGTGATCCGGTATGTAAGCCTAGCCTTACACTATTTATATTGAAGACAGTTGTTCATGGGGTTGTCTGTAACATCATAAATATGTACATGTATGGCTATTATATTCTCATTAAATGATGCGCAACATGTTGTGATCCGATATGTAAGCCACGCCTAGTATTTTAATACGATACTTCTTAATCGTACCTTTGATATCTCTTTTGCCATAAGGATCAAAGTAAACCGGTCTTCCGTCCTGGTCACACCCGAGCAAACCACCTCCAAAATATTTTTGTAAAACCTGAAATTGAAATAAAATAGTAAGTGAGATACTTGGGTAGTTTATATTCTGTACTATAAGGCAAAACATATTGAGTAAATTTGTGACGAAATTGGAATTCAATGCATCCTTTCTTGTTTGCACGTGAGTAACATAATCAATTTACCGTACAGTGCTATAAATTGCTTATGAAGTTCTCAATCTGATTAAGCATATTAAATTATTCCGAGGTTTGTTGGCGGGATATTTAAATGTAAAAATGCAATATGTGCAGTGTCAATTCAAAATCCCTATCTCTCGTGGACAAACGTAAATTCGGTTGTGCAGTAAAAAGGTTCACCAAAGAAAAGCGGAAAATGCGATTTACTTTATTTTTTCCTACACAGAACAATAACAAATAATGTTTTCAACCTTCAAGACGTTTCAAAATTCAACTATGTTTTGGAAACAAGGTTGCCTCTTTCCACTATTGAATGTTTTGTTTACTCACCCTGTAGGCTATACCATGTATATTTTCATAAAGTCTGCATAATTAGGACCTTTCAAACATAGCAACTTATCACTTGTTTATTTATGGCATGTGTGGTTCTTTGTCAACTCTAACATAATTTGGCATGATACTTTACTCTTTCATAATTGTGTTATTAATTTATCTATTCATCAAGTAAAAATTCCAAAAAGTGAAAATATATGAATCACAATTGCCCATGTTTATTTTTAATTCTATGATTATGTTTAGCATTGTAAGTTATTTTTAAGTTCCGTTTTGCAATAAGTTTACGCTTGAATGTTGCCAGTGTTTGTTCTAAAATCTAAATATTGCACTGTCATTGCTAATTTTAAAGCAAGGACTTTTCGCACGCATATGGAAAAAAATTACGAATGTTGCGATTAGCAAGGAAACGTGATTATTCTAATACATTCAAACAAACAAAGTAATTTAGTCAATATTTGATTTGGTGCCAGAATGAGGATTTTTCGACAATTGCAAATATTTCATTCCACGAAAGTATTGTTCTCTGTGCAGTATACGTGCCAATGACCTTCCATATTTACTATTTTCTATTGTCATGTTTGTATAGTGTTGTTTATGGACGATTGAATACAAGTTATTTAGAGTATTCATTGACGTGTCAACCTGTGTCGATCTGACAAGCATTTCGTAATTACAGTAAATAATATCCTAATATATCACTTAAGTATAAGTTTAAAAGTTTGTCTCGCATAGCTAATGTCTTTAGAATCGTTAGTAAAAATGCCAACATGTACAGTATATCCGCTCATAATATCTTATGGCGAACACTAACATTGTTTTACATAAGGTATCACCAAGTTTATTATACGTCTTAAACGTCAGACATATATCCCGTTTGATTGAGATCACATTTTCACCAAATATATTATTTGGGTCTCAAACTTTCAATGCATTTCCAAAGTAAAAATAATTTACCCCAAGACTTTAAAATCACACTGGAAAAAATACTAACGATCTGCTGATAGCACGATTTTCTTAAAAGAATATATTGAACGTTATATACGAAAGGTAATTTATGGAGGTTTTCACTTCTTTTACAAATTTACATGTATGTATATTTTTTTTATCTATTCTTCGAGGCAATTGTACTTTTGTAGGTAAGGACTAGTGCCGGTGAATATAGCCAGAGGCTTGCAAACTATTATGGCAGGCTTTCTCAACTAGATTTGCTGATGCGCCACATTTTAGTAACCAACTTGTTGAAGCGATCCACTTGATCATATTTTTTAGAATTTACAATGGCAATTCCCCTTACAAAATATTTTGACATATATTATGTAGGCAACATAATAATTAATAATACTCTTTTGAGGGCATATGCGCGCGCAGCGCGCGAAAAATTGTTGTCTTTATACATCTGACAGTCATAGGCCTATGAAATCTGGCTATATCATGATATGATTTATTTTTAAAACAAATTGTAATCACTCTCGCGCCACTTAGGATGCTTTGATGCGCCACAAGTGGCGCGCGCGCCACCATTTGAGAATGCCTGTATTATGGGATCATTTATCCAAACACCGGTCATATACACCAGGAACACTCAAGGTGACATTTTGTTGCCATCCTTAATACAACTTGAGGTTTATATGTAACATATCATTTGCGATATTTTATCAAAACACCGCTCATCAAAAACACCGCTCATATACACCAGGGATCACTCAGGGTGACATTTTAAGCCATCATAGATACAGCCTGAATTTCTATGTAACATAATATAAATTGTGATCTTATATCAAAACCGGTGATCTATACCAGGAACCACTCAAGGTGACATTTTTGGGCCATCATAAATACAATTTGCGGTTTATATGTAACATTATCATTTGCGATATTTTATCAAAACACCGCTCATTAAATAGAAAAACCGGTCATAAACGCCAGGAATCACTCAGGGTGACATTTACATCAAAAACACTGGTAAAGATACATCATGCATCTCTCAGGGTAACATACAACCCGAGTTTAACTCTGAAATATAACCCAACCGCCGGGATCTCTGCAAAGGCACTAACCGTTAAGTTATGAAATTATAGGGGCGGGAGGGCTGGGACTCGAATATATTTTCGCTGCTGCCGAAAGACGATAGATTGGATCATGAAGAATGCAGTAAAAAAGTAAAGACTCGCGCCGAGCAAAGCTCGCGCGTGGAGTGCCCATCTCTCTTTCATTAGCGTTTGGGCCAGAGACTCCCCCATGTACTAATTATTTGGCTGTGGGGGTTCGCCACTCCTCCCGCACAGCGAGTCTGTTTTACTTCCCAACATGAATTAATGCCGGTACCCAATTATACACCTGGGTGAAGCGTGGTAAGTGCGGTAAAGTGCCTTGCCCAAGGACATAACACGCTGGCACCAACGAGGCTCGAACCCATAACCTTTGTATTGTGGAGCGAGGGTGAATCCGTTGGACCACGCGTGCACCAAAAGGGCATTCACAAAAAAATATGATCCAGTGGTTGTTAATCCCCAGTGCCGGCCTATCCGTTTCACAATTATTTGTTATGGCAAACACCTCTTGTATAAAGCTGTAATCAATGTTCAGTATACGTTTAAAACGTCAGAAATGTATTAACTCGTACCAATGAGATCCCAATTTCAACCAATGTATTATTTTGGTCTCAAATTGTTAATCCCCCTATACCACTTCAAACGCATTTGATTAATTGACCATGTTTACGCTTACCTCTGGGATTTCCCATTCCGATAACGTATCTGTCTCCATGTTCTTACGCCATAATATATTCTGTAACACGTAGAGAATAAGACAATAGTAGTACACAAACATAACACTAACAGGAGAAGACCTTTATATTACAAAGTTTTTTGTGTTAAAGCATGAAAGTATGTTACTTCCATGGTTACAGCTATAGTTCTGGAACCGAGCTGCGATACCGAAGGGAGCAGCTCTTGAGTTTCCACACAAAGGCCACACAAAGCTAAGATTGGTCAGTTTTGAAATCCAGCTGTCATTTGACTGTCAGATCATTATCATTACAACAGATAAAGGAAAATACCAATAAGATTGATGCTGAAGGTAAAATAGTGAGTAAAGTCTGGTCCTCTCTTAAAGGTATATTATGTGATCTTTTCCAGGGGACGCCTGCAATCCTCGAAACAAAACTTGGAAGCAGATTTTCATGCAGATTTACATTTCTGATCATAAATCCTAAATACGTTGCAAGTTACAGAGCGAAATAATTCATAATTACCTCACTCAAAATCATGGTTTTAGAGTGTATTTAGAGTAAAGCTGTCCGTTAACGCATGGTTAACCGACCGTTTATTTTAACTCTAAAATCTAATACAGCACATAACCATTGTGTGGGTCTCCAGTTAGGCCTACCTTACTTTTCCCAAAATAGGGGTGACACTGAAAAAAATAAAAAGGTTGTAACCGACAAACCAATACATAACACTTGCTGCTTTCTATGCGGAGCAATTTTTACCAGATTTAGACTAACGAAAACAATATACTCATGACACTGCCATGTCGTATAAAGATTTTCATATCGTATCAAAGCAGTTATTGAAGGCAAAGGTCCACTCTGGCTAGTTCACCCAGTGTTAACTGGCTTACGCCTGTTTTTCATTTTTGTGACAGATGGAATAAAGTTTATTAAAAGGGAGAAATCTCAACCTTGTTGAGATATTCCCACAGGATATGGCTGGTAAGAGTAGACCTAAGGGTTTAAGAGAATATCACCTGAGACGAATCTGGTATATTCGTCCCAGGTATCACATATTATTATTTATATCAGGCTTTTTAATGGTACAATAAAACTGTGTATTCAATATTGTTTAACCAAAGTACCCGGATGCATCCAATATTCTAAAAATATTGCCGTCCAATATTTTTTAGTCTCATACCCATTATTTGTTCGTTACGAATATTCGTCTATACTATTGTATACAAAGGAGCTCACGCAACTTAAGCGTTTATTAAGCATGCAGTCAAGACTAATTTTCGCTGATTGCATGGGTTTCGCAAATACGTGTTATCGGCTTAATGAAGCAGTCTTACGTGGGGAACCACTACGAAAACAACAAATCAACAAGTTTGCAAAATGTCGGAACCGCAGCAGACTCCCGAAAGATTCGCTTCTCTCTAAGTGATGATGGTTTTAAACACGAACTTTTGCGGAACAAAGATTCTGCAAATACAATTAAACCAACACGCAACGCAACTATGGGTAAAAGCCTGATATAAATAATAATAATAATATTGGATGTCTTATTTTCGGGTAATACAAGAAAATATTGCACTCGCTATCAAAAAGTATTGCACTCGTCTCCGACTCGTGCAATATTTTTAATAGCTCGTGCAATATTTTCTTGTATCACCCTCAAAGCCATCAAATAGTATATAAATATCATAGGCTCACAGTGTAGTATTTTACATGATTGTCATTTTACAAAACACCAAGAGAATTAACGCTTTCCACGCGGCTATTATTTTTACCATACACAGAACAGATTTTTCAGAAACCTTTCATAATTTTCAAAGTCTATCTCAAAGATTACTGACCAAACACTAGGCATGTTTATACTTATTTCAATGCATTTCTCATGGTGATTCCAAATATGGTAATGAAATACAGTAATTTTGACATTTTTGAAACATTTTGTGAAATTGTGGAATGTCGTCTGCAGCTGCCTGCCGCGTGGAAGGTGTTAAGAGAACTCTCCCTGACATTTATTGTGGCGCGATGAAAGCTAAGCAATAGTGCATATATAATTGTAAACCTTGGTAGCAATATTCTAAAAAGGATAACTTAATTATCAATACTGGAATTTGTATATTTGACAGGATATGAAAACGATTTGAAGCATTGGTATGCGACATTGTCAAAATTAACTCATTGTTGTTGTGTATACGCACCAATTGGTAATAAAGGAAAGACCTTCAAGAATAGACTATAAACCATTACCTTTTCAGTACTATTTGGGTTAAAGGGTCACTATGTTAAAAATCATTGTTTGTTAGGAAACCAACACCATTATCATCAATACCTTCGCATTGTTGGTAAAATTTGCCCATACAAGGAATTACTATAGCCTGCACACCATTTTGATCAAATCAAAATAAAATACTAAATTGATTCATATTGGTATAGTTATTCAATGTTTCCCCTTGAAACGTAGTAGCCGACTTGTGCTACGGCCCGACCGACCCATGTGTTTCGAATTTTCCAACAACAAAAAAGAAAACATTTTTGGTAAAGGTTTGCAAATTTCTGGCGAATTTTTGATTTTTGTTTAATATTTTAGGGATTTTAGACATTTTTGAAATATTTTGAAACATTTTAAACATTTCGTTAATTGCTGAAAATTCACACACATTTCCTGAAAAACGAAAGAAGAAAAAAACCAACACCCGACCAACCGACCCTACCTGAGAGGTCCATTTAACTGTAGAACAGGGTGGTTTTTTTCGTCGCCTTAGGCCAAACAAAAAAGAAGGTGTGTCTCAGATGCCCGTCCGCATTGGTATGTGAAATGAGCTGCGGCGCGTAGGTCTATTGCGCTGAGTGCTAAAAATCTTCATTTTTTTTCATCTTTTTTTTGGATTTTTTGATTTGATTTTTTTTAATTTTTTTTTTTTAAAAAGATTAAAAATGTTCTCTGTAAGCTTGGATCAACAACAACAACAAAAAATCACATATACCTCATAGTCTATTTTCTATTTTAAAAAAATCGCACAGCACTTAGCTTATTTGCAAAATGTTTCTGAGACAGACTTTCTTCTTTGTTTGACTTAAATTAAAATAATCTTTGGTGAACACAACGACAAAACATTACGTTGACGACACATACGGATATTTCGAATTGTTCTCATATACATATACTGTCAAATAATCTTTATAGTTTCTGATTCACGAGACTACATTTTTTCTATTTTTTAAAATTAGAATCGAATAAAAGTTTTATCTTTCCTTTTTTTCTTCTTTAGGCCTACTGAATGTGTATGTTTTAGATAGGTAAGTCTTATACACCTAACACGAACAGTTCTAGATCAACTGCTATATACAGGGTGAGTCAAAAAGACTGCAATGGTGGAAAGAAGCCATTTTGTTTTCAAAACCAAAATGAATTTTAAAACTTTTTAAACGTTGCAAGAATGATGTATTTAATCCTATAACTTTGTGTGAAAAAATGAAGTCGATCGCATTTTTCGTTTGTCTTTGGTGACCCTCTTTGCTGCACAACCAAATGTACCTGTTTGTCCACGAGCACAGTGATTTTCATTTGAAATGGCACACATTGCATTTTCATATTTGAATATCCCGCCAACAAAAAAAATGGAAAATTTCAGTTTTTTATTAAAATTTAGAACATTATACGCTTTCATAGCATGGGTATGATTATAATTGATTATGCTAACTCACATGTAAACAAGAAAGGATGCATCAAATTCCAATAACATCACAAATGAACTCAAATTTCCAAATTTGAATGAGAGGCACATTTTGCGATCTGATGCCTATTTTGGGTATCTCGTGGACAAACGTGTGAAATGGGTGCACTGGTCAAAAGGTTCACCAAAGGCAAACGGAAAATGATATTGACTTCATTTTTTCACACAAAGTTAGGATTAAATACATCATTCTTACAACGTTTAAAAAGTTTTAAAATTAATTTTGGTTTTGAAAACAAAATGGCTTCTTTCCACTATTGCAGTCTAAACTTTGAAGTTTGACTCACCCTGTACATGTACATTAAAAGAGCCCATTTCCTCTCCTCAATATGACACATCTTTCGTCAAAATCAGTGAATACTTTAGTTATAATGACTTTTAACAGTCCTGAAAATAAATAACTGACCAGGTAATAAATATGCTCTCAACCCCAAACTATAGCTCCTACGTAAAATATTAAATGATAAAGTTGTTAGGGCATTTCCTCTCTTTAATTTGAGATATTACACGTAAAGATTGAATGAATATTAACTCAGTTATGTGTCCAAAACCAAAACAAAGTCCGTTTTTCAAACATGTTGTTTGTCTACACGCAGCCACGGAAAAGCAACAGGGAGATGCTTGACTATACTGACTGCCCTGTGTATCGTTCCAGTATATGTTGTATTACTTATTTTGAAATCATGTGTCATTATAACGGTGTATTGGTCGATAATTTCCATTCAAAGCCATAGAGTTGCTTTCTGAAAATCGGTATCAGTTCATAAGTAAACTACCGTATGTGTGCCACTTACCTCACGAACCAAATTCACAGCTTTTTCCAAATCAAAATCACGTGCTGTGAAATAAAGGCAATTGAAAAGTCACTCTAAGAAAACGAATAACACTTTTTACACTTTCCACGCGGCAGGCAGCTGCAGACGACATTCCAAAACTTCACAAAATGTTTCAATCAATATTGTTAAATTTCATAACCATATTTGGAATCACCATGTGAAATGCATTGAAATAAGTACAAACATGCCTAGTATTGGTTCAGTAATCCTTGAGATAGTATTTGAAAATTGCGAAAGGTTTCTGAAAATCTTGTTTTGTATAGGGTAAAACTATTAGCCGCGTGGAAAGTGTTATGAGTATACAGGGTGAGTCAGAAAGGTACTCTTTTTACAAATGCATCTCAAAAAGATCAGGCATGCATATTCAAAACGAATTCCGTTTCCGGCAGCCTGGTGCTAAGCATTGGTTTCCAGTTTTCAATACGATTTATTCCGTTAAAATATACTACCGGGTTCCAAATTGTCGGTTCCTCTCATCTATGCTTAGCACCAGGCTGCTCAAAACGAGATTCATTCAAAACCAATTCTGGTCTGAGGGTCTGAGGAATTGTCCGGAAGGGACAATTCCGAAACACTAGAACAACAACCGATGATTTCAAAACAAATTCACGAAAACAGTTGTTAAGCAGACGTCATTATTCTCATTCATTACTAAAATAGATGCATATTTATCCAAATCGTTGATTTGTACCGATATTATTGCGCTAATAATTAATTCATTTTCTGTTTATTTTGTCCACCCCTTCTTAGTTATTGAAACAGTCCAAGTCGGGTCATCCCCTCATTAACAATTTTATAATTCAACCAATCGGAAATAAGCTTTAATCGTGTTTCCTCATAATCCATTGAATATTCAGTTTAGGGGCGTTAGGCTTTAATTTGATTGGTCGGTCAATGAGCAAAACAATCGAACACTTTGGCGCAGTGACTTTCGGGCAATTATTAGTAACCTGCGCTCGGCGTGCGCGTAATCATCTAAGGCCGTGTGTCTTGAACTCGCCACCCTTACCGTTGCATGTCCAGATTTTTACATTTTACAACATCTGAGATTCGAATTAGCATATCGCAATAACTATTTGTTCTACCCCATAAAAAGAATATATTTTTTGAACGGTAATCTCACAAGGAATCCAAATAGGCTATTAGAATTTAAATAAGACCTAATGGTAACATGTTGTGATTAAGAATGTTCAAAAAATATCGATTTTTTTCATATTTTGATTTAAGCTCAATAATAATTTTATACCTATCCCAATCATAATTTTACTGTGCATATTTAAGTTCCTCATGCAATTACCCACCAGAACATAATAGTTGTTAATGGTAAACATGTTGAAATATACTATATCGAGAAGTAAATGAGCACAAACGTTTAAATTTCATATTTATTAGAGTTTACAAGTATATATTTTTTGGTATGCACCCTATCCTGATTTAAACGGCATTTTTGGATTCCCCTATTTGAGAGCTTTCCAAAAATGTATAATATTGCTATCATCGGTTAAATATTTCTTTTGTTATAGTCATGTATGTAAAACCGATGAATTAGGGCAAGTTCACTGTGTAGCGAATAGGGAAAAAGCCAAGGACAACGCAATCGATTCATGATTACAATTGTTGCACAATAGTTGTAACATTTGTTGAAACAGAATCTTATAGAATATAAAATAATCTATAAAATGAGAGCAAAATCATATTTGTACCATACAGGGATGAGGAGTTATAGTAAATTGAACGTAGAATTGGAAACATTTTCTATATTCCCCATAGAGATTGCACACAGCGCCGCCGCCACCGCCGCCGCCGCCACCGCCACCACCCCTGACTTTCACAACAAAATCAATCATATCTCAGCCAAACATTTATAGAAATACCTGATTTATTAACACAATGTAGCTAGATAAATAGGCTTTCACATGACACCTCAACCATAGCTCTACCACATTTAGTTGTTGAGTTAATAGAGAGAGATGGATGATTTGTCACCAAAAATGCAACGCCACCACCCTTTTTGGGTGGTGAGTTCAAAACACATGGCCCTAACGATTAATTTGATTGGAACGCACTTCGTACGCAGTTATCGCGATTAACCATGAAGTAATGAATGCTTTTTCACCCCTTAATTATTCGATTGCAATGAAAACATTGAAATGCGGGATGTTTTGTTCTATTCTATGAATTGTATTTATGAGAAAGAAAGATTTGTGTGGGAAGATTCCATATAATCACGTACGGGTCAGTCAGTTATCACATCCACACGGAATTCTAATAATAAAGCAAGTATTACCAACTTGTACGTATTTCATAGTGACGTCATCAGTAACTGTTGATGATGACGAAATATCTGGAAGGATATCTGTTCATCTATTTTAACGGAGACTTTTTGACATACGTGATCTTTGATCGAAGTAATTACCTGTCAAAGGTTGTCATAACTGATTCTTTTGTTGATGTTATTTGTGCTCAATTTTTAAGGCAAGCGAAACCTAATTACTTATAGGCAATTGACTCCTTTATATAGTTTAATCATACTTTTTATTCGTACCTTTTAAGAATCGTAGTAGTAAAGCATCGTCGTACATCGGGGGTAGATCATCTCCTAATGACTTTTTCATCTGAATTAAATAAAAACAGTTATAATATTATAACTTTTTTGCTAATAGAAATGGATTGGGTGGATGAATTGAATAGGGAAGTTGAGGTAAGGGCGGGAGCTTGAGCCGTTGTGATTGGTTGAGTTAAGGTTGGTGGATGTAATCTGGAGTTGGGTGGGGTCAAGAGTGGACGGTTTCGGTAGGGTAGGGCAGGATATGGTAGGATATGGTAACGTACTTTAGGGTAGGGTAGGGTAAGACAGGGTAGGGTAAGACAGGGTAGGGTATGGAAGGATGTAGTAATATAGGGTAGGGTAATATAGGGTAGGGTACGATATGGCAATGTGTGTAGGGTATAGGGTAGGGTAGGATATGGTAATGTAGGGTTGGGAAGGGTAAGACAGTGTACGTAGGGTAAGACAGTGTAGGGTAGGGTGGTATAGGGTAGGGTAGGATATGTCAATGTGTGTAGGGTAAGACACTGTAGGGTAGGGTAGGATATGGTAATGTAGGGTTGAGTAGGGTAATACAGTGTAAGGTAAGACAGTGTAGGGTAGGGTAGGGTAGGGTAGGGTAGGGTAGGGTAGGGTAGGGTAGGGTAGGGTAGGGTAGGGTAGGGTAGGGCAGGGTAGGGTAGGGTAGGGTAGGGTAAGACAGGGTAGGGTATGGAAGGATGTAGTAATATAGGGTAGGGTAATATAGGGTAGGGTACGATATGGCAATGTGTGTAGGGTATAGGGTAGGGTAGGATATGGTAATGTAGGGTTGGGAAGGGTAAGACAGTGTACGTAGGGTAAGACAGTGTAGGGTAGGGTGGTATAGGGTAGGGTAGGATATGTCAATGTGTGTAGGGTAAGACACTGTAGGGTAGGGTAGGATATGGTAATGTAGGGTTGAGTAGGGTAATACAGTGTAAGGTAAGACAGTGTAGGGTAGGGTAGGGTAGGGTAGGGTAGGGTAGGGTAGGGTAGGGTAGGGTAGGGTAGGGTAGGGTAGGGTAGGGTAGGGTAGGGTAGGGTAGGGTAGGGCAGGGTAGGGTAGGGTAGGGTAGGGTAGGGTAAGACAGGGTAGGGTATGGAAGGATGTAGTAATATAGGGTAGGGTAATATAGGGTAGGGTACGATATGGCAATGTGTGTAGGGTATAGGGTAGGGTAGGATATGGTAATGTAGGGTTGGGAAGGGTAAGACAGTGTACGTAGGGTAAGACAGTGTAGGGTAGGGTGGTATAGGGTAGGGTAGGATATGTCAATGTGTGTAGGGTAAGACACTGTAGGGTAGGGTAGGATATGGTAATGTAGGGTTGAGTAGGGTAATACAGTGTAAGGTAAGACAGTGTAGGGTAGGGTAGGGTAGGATAGGGTAGGGTAGGGTAGGGTAGGGTAGGGTAGGGTAGGGTAGGGTAGGGTAGGGTAGGGTAGGGTAGGGTAGGGTAGGGTAGGGTAGGGTAGGGTAGGGTAGGGTAGGGTAGGCCGGTAGGGTAGGGTAGGGTAGCATCGGGAGGGTAGGGCAGGGCAGGGTTGGGCAGGGCAGAGAAGAGAAGAGCAACACATATGGGAACTGAGCGGAGCAGAGCACAGTTTAAATGAAATATTATTAATTGAAAAACATTAAACGGAAAAAATCATGGTTGACAAGAAATAATATAATTAGTAGACAATAAACAAAATAATAAGTAATAGATGAAAAAATATAAATGAAATAAAATAAGTAAACATAAATAACCGAAAAAGTAAAACATTATCCATTAACACAGTTAACATGGAACACAAATTTAGTGCCATGGTACATGTATGTGCAATATATGCTTCATAAGTAGGCCGGGGTTAGAAGTCATCAGAAGTTGAACATTGGTACGCAGTAAAAGTCAGTACTAGATGTAAGACATACGGCAAATAGATTACCGATACATTTTCTAACGGATGACTGTAGATTTAATCAACAATGTATTCATATAGAAACTGAAAACATTACAAATAAATATGTCATAATATGATATAGGATTGTTATTCCTGATTAGATATCCGGTGAGTCAAAGCTAGTTCAACTATAAGAGATTTTTCTACAGTTTTGTACTGGGTACCGAAAGGTGTTTTTTGTTCACTTATTAAACTACCAAATCTAAAATAAAATGGGACCTTAGTTCTTGTTTGTTTGTTTTTTGGTTGTTGTGGTGGGTGTTGTTTTTAGTTGTTGTTGGGTGGGGTGTTTTTTTTTGGGGGGGGGAGGGGGGAGGGGGGGGGGCGTTTTTTGTTTGTTTTTGTATTTTATCTAACCGTATTAATTTGATTTCAGGTAATCTCTATTTTCAGAGCTTTATCAACACTACTGAACATTGGTTCGTAAACCTTTCGCCAATAAAATATAGTCAATTCAACATGGTATAAATATATTATTCACTTTCACAATAAATGTGTAACAATGACACAATCGAACAACCGCTCGAATAGCAAGTCATTTCAAAGTTTGTTTTATTGATACAATAATTGCTTGTTTTGCGACTGTTGCAATATCTTACACAACATGAAAGAAGGATGGGGACAACATTTGTTGCACCAATCAGAGACATTGTTGTTAGAATAATTGTATCCCTGATAACGATCGGAGTGAAATATTTTCAGAAGCAGTGTTTTAATTGGTTATTCAAATGAGTATATCATGTAAGTAACCAATCATAAACACTGTTACAGACCTTATAGGGCTCAGCGGATTAAGAGTGAAATTCAATAACTTGTCCGTATTAATGAGAATGATCAATGTGCTATAACATACATAGAAATAATAGGCATATACGACGGGTATTAAACAAATTATAAATATTTTAAACAGGTTCGCCGTCGAGGGTAGAAAAGAGACAATAATGGGAAAACGATCTCGCCCGGGAATCGAACCCAGGATCAGTTGCTTGCTTGGCAACTGCCTTATCCATTGGGCCACAAGACCTCGCATGGTAAAGCATCTGAAATTCAAACCTAAGCGATTTCGTTTCCCAGTCTCCTGCCACAAGTATTACCCGGAGTAGCTCGGGCCTATACAGGCCTATACAGGTGTAATAATCAATTAATAATTAAGTAATAACATGTATAACTAGCCGTAGGATCATTGGAAGGGGAAACCAAGGAATGTTATTTAATAAAGAATTAAGGAACTTTATTTCGTTCCAAATTTGGGTGTATCCTTGGTGTAAGATGTTTAAGTTAGACTAGTGTCCAGACCTATTACGGATTAAAGCTGTATAATCCTTTAATCCCTCAATAGAGGATTTGGTGCTAGGTTATTTTCGTGCTCTCTTACACCAAGGATAAAGCCAATTTTGACGAGGAATATGCAATTTGTAATAAAAATTCAGTACAAGTAAAGGGATTGAGTCGATATTTAGGCTAGACGTCCCGTATCTGATGTGCGCATGCTCATAACAATTAAAATATGATGTAGTGGTACACGTTTATTCTGTACGGGCCGTCTAGCAAGATATAGCCGAGATTTATTTGAATCCCAGCAAAAATTTAACGTTATCATCATGCAGGACCCATCTCAGGTGAGGTGATTAGAAAGCCCGTTGCACTGATGTAACACAGAGATCAAGGTCAAAAATCAACTTTGCGCTATTGAGCTAATTCGCGGTTTTTAATACCATCCCTGGTTTTCCTTAAACATTATTTCTCATTATAACTGAAAAATTTCAATAGCAAAAGTTTGTTTGCTTTCTTTGTTTTGTTTTGTAGCCTCCAACATATTGACTTCTATGGTCCATTCATTACAGCTGGTTAGAAAGCTATAGTAGTCTTGTATTTATTAACCTAGAGGTCAAGTTTAAAAATTGCGTTCGTATTATTTCGCAAATTGACTTGATTAAAATGATCGGAATAACTTGTAATTCGCGGATAATCGCACAAGGTTAATTGGATTAGAGGATAATCGCACAAGTTTAATTGGATTAGAAGATACTCAATCCGGGATACTCGCACAAGATTAATTGTATTAGAGGATAATCGCCCAAGATTAATTGTATTAAAGGATAATCGCACAAGATTAATTGTAATAGAGGATAATCGCACAAGATTAATTGGATTAGAGAAAAACCACATAAGATTAATTGGACTAGAGGATAATCGATTATCAAAAGATTAATTGTATTAAAATTAAAGTTAAACCGCACAAGATTAATTGTATTAGGGGATAATCGCACAAGATTAATTGTATTAGAGGATAATCGCACAAGATTAATTGGATTAGAGGATAATCGCACAAGATTAAGTGGATCAGAGGATAATCGCACAAGATTAATTAGATTCCTACTTACCTGAATCAATATTTCTTGCTGTCCATTCTCGTTAGGTTCGTTAGCTGCGTTGGCCATACTGTTGTACAACTTATATTCCTTATTTGATGGAATGCCGTCTGTTGCTGATGATACTGCGTCAGTCACACGGGCGGTTACATGGCGATTATGGACCATCCTGCACTCAGTCTATCTCAAATTATTTGCATTGAATGCCACACACTGATGCAGTAACATAATAGATATTAATCAGGTTCATCAGTCATCGGGGACACTGATGCGTTCAAGTACATTGGGTTTACATAATGCGGGTGAACTGTGTCCTATATATATTAGGTGGACGTACAGACAGAACAAGCTCCTTCTAAAACTGCTTCATCATAACTGGCTAAATCATGCATTTATTTACGAATCGCGTTCACTTGCCGCTCCACTGAGCATTTAGTTGTTTACGGTGACTGTACCACACGAGGTATAAGAAAACGAATTTAAATCAAAAACTCAGACCATGGAATTTTCCTAAGGTGTATGTGTGGTCACGGTCACTGATTCGACTAAACTCCGTTCGGGAAAGCCGACCCAGTTTTGGGCTTAAAATAGCCTTTTTTAGTCATTTTTATAAGTGAGGATTTGGTATTGTTACAGCGCGTGTAGTTAAGCAGAGGTAAATTATTTAAACGATTAAGCGTATTTGTTAAACATTACAATAGCAATATAGTTTACAATAGATGAACCGTAATGGCCGGAGGTTACACGGCTGTAGAAATGGCGCCTATATTAATCAAACTAGTGGAGAATCTTGAACTTGGTCACACTTTTATCATTGAATAAATTTGTAGGACAAGTTTGTAACAAACTTCTCAACACACTACTCAGAAATCATTACGTGGTTTTTTTAACTTAATTTTGATCGCTATCAGCGTAGAGAGAACCATTTAAACATTCATTTAAAAAACCCTGGGGTCTTCCTGTCTATCTTACAGTGGTTCTGATTGGTTTATTACAAGATGTACTCATATGAATAGCCAATTCAAGTGCAGCTTGTAAAATGTTTCACTCCAATCTTTATCAGGGATACAATTATTTTAACACTGTCTCTGATTGGTGCAATAAATGATGTATCCATCTTTCTGACCAATCGGCCGGTAGTTCTCAGGGGTTAAACATTCATTTAAAAAAAATCCATTTAATTTCATTTTTTCAATCATTTTACTGCGCCTTTTGACTGTTATGAATGAGGTGTCATGGAGAGGAAATGTTGTGGTCGTTTGATCTCAGCTTTTTAACCCCCTACTACCGGCCGATTGGTTGAAATTTAGAATGTGTCAAATATTGTGCCAATCAGAGACATCGTTAGAATAATTACAATTTTCAAAAATATTAGCACAAAATATTTATAAGCAAAACTGTAATTGGTTATCAAAATGACTATATCATGTAATTGACCAATGGGGTTTATCGTATGAAAGACAGGTAGTGCCCAGGGGGTTAATACCGATTACTGATTTTAACACTTTCCACGCGGCAGGCGGCTGCATACGACATTCCAAAATTTCACAAAATGTTTAAAAAATGTCAAAATTATTGAATTTCATTACCATTATTTAGAATCACCATGAGAAATGCCTTGAAATAAATACAAACATGCCTAGTATTGGGTCAGTAATCTTTGAGATACACTTTGAAAATTGTGAAAGGTTTCTGAAAAAATCTTTTTTGTGT
>CM069457.1:22721347-22740898 GCA_035610835.1 Ophiura sarsii | reverse complement strand
ATTCGTTCCCCAAATTTAAATTACAATTCGTTTTCCCAAATTACAATTCATTCCATCAAATTACAATTCGTTCCCTCAAATTACTAATTCATTCCTTCAATATATTGATTTTTTTTTTTTGGGGGGGGGGGGGGGCGTGCGTATCTTTTTACTTTTGACAGTTTTATAATAAAATACAGCGCCAATCTCAACCGACAGACTCACTCTCCGCTCCCCCTTTAGCTATGCCACTGAATGCACCAAGATATTTATTCTTTCCTGATATACACTAAATTTAAAGTATAGCAAAACTACACAGACTCGCATCAAAATCAAATACACATTGATGAATTACTAAAAAGAAATAGGCCTACGTAGGTTTAGATATTAAAATACAGTTTTGTAAGGATTAGCCTAATCTTACCGATATTTTGCGATTTGGCGAGGTTCAGTTCACCCGATATGAGCACGATGAGTAAAAAAATACGCAGTGTGATGTCATGTAATACATGGCGGGAAATCATGATGATAATGATATACATGGATGAAAACAGTAATGATGAACACCAAGATCAGATCCGTATTCTTTAATAAGATGTTGTTGATGCCTCGACTAGTCGACTGCAAGCCTTATTGAATCCTCCTTCTCAAGATGGTAGTCAAGTGAACGATGGGCAAACAAACATGCTGGTAATGAATGAAACAATAGCAATGGATAACACCAATGATACTTCTAATATGACCATACACCAATGATCATCTACTAATAGTAATAGCTAGTCATGCTACCACCATAGCTACAGTGCAACAGAGCACCAACGCCCAAAAGTGTGTTTTATAGTCTTTCCCTGTAATTTAAAGCATAAGCATATTTAACCCCCTGATGAGAACTACCGGCCGATTGGTTAAAAAGATGGATACATCATTTATTGCACCAATGAATAATTGTATCCCTGATAAAGATGGGAGTGAAACATTTTACAAGCTGCATTTGAATATGAGTACATCTTGTAATAAACCAATCAGCACCACTGTAAGATAGACAGGTAGACCTCAGGGGGTTAAAGCTAGGACACAGTATTATATAATGGAATGGAACTAGGTTATTTTATATCATTAAAAAACACATTTTTAACCAAATTTGCATATAATTAGCATATATTATTATTAAAGGTAGATGACTCGATCACATTTTCGTAACACAGAATTATTTCAAACATACGGAGATTTTCATATCATATGAAAGCTCGTATTTTTCTCATCATCATACTGAAATTTGACGGCCTAAATCGGTATAATTACGGAGAAATTGATGAAAACGTCGAATTACCGCGAATGGTGGTAACCACCGATATAGTTTGTGTACTACTCAATGGGTACAGTTCACAGCATCTTGTGCGTCTAAAATAAGAACCATTAGAGCTATGCAACTCAAACTTAAAGCTCGTGTAAATATTTATGGAATTGCTATGAAAATATCACTCATGTAACTGTTTACATATAACATATAATCAATGTTAAAAAATATTCAAACAAAAGGCCAATTACCACTAACTAAAAACTTTACTTGGCACGGACCAGTTACCCCATCAATGTGGCAACTGGTCCTATAAGTTCCAACGGTTAGAATACACAGAAATCATTGATTGACAACACGGTAACTAGGCAGTATTTTCTTTACAAACTCATTTCCATATTATTTAACGTGTAAAAAGGATACAGGTCTCATGAAACCCATGTTTTATACAGTTTTCGTGGTAAACGTACAAAGCAAGCGCAATTTTCGACTGCACGTTTATTAGATAAAACGGTATGAACTTAGTTAAATGGTTACATGGTTGTGATATTCAGACGCCCCATACATTTGTCTATATATACCCCTTTCTTAAATGATTTTATTTACTTCATATAATCATCATTTAGTATTTATAATAAACCATCTTGATATTTAGCCAGCTTTTCATGTTACAGGGGAAGTTAGTCAATATGACAATGATGACCCAACGGTTAATATACACAAAAAGCAGTGGATAAGATACATAAATCATGATATTTCGTCATTGCAAATACCTTTACAGACACCATTCAAAATATAATAAAGATGTAATTCATAATACCGAGGTTTTAAACCATTCTAAAGCAATTTCATGTCATATTGTAATCCTTCAATATCAGAAATAGTGGTATTAGACCCGAAATGCCCCAAAATGTCTAAGAACTAGAAAGAATGTGAATTATTTCATATTCTATTCACATTTCAATACCGAGTCATGCTTTATTGACACTATCAACTAATTTTCAAATTGAATTTTACAATTTGGATTAAGTTTTTGCAGGCGGACCAGTTGCCCTATACCCCTTCGGACCACTTGCCCCAACACATGACGTAGCACTTTGTCGAGATGAAACATTATTCAAACACGCCTGTGACGTAATAAATTTTACGCCAAAATGTTTTAAAACATACCACCATTTGTCATAATAATCAATTACTCCAATTCATTTCAGAAAAAGGCAAAACTGTATTTTTGTTTTTAGCATTACACATATTTCTGTAGCCAGCGAGTATCTTTGAATTGGCAAATATTACGGCGTTCGGGTCCTACAAGGAGACAAGTATCTTTAGATAGAATAAGAAATGGTGTAGGGGAATATGGGGCAACTGGACCGTGGGGGAAGTGGTCCGAAATGAAGGATTTTGTAATTGTATGGGTATACTGCTTTCTTTTGAACAATACGACTTTTGTTGATACTTGACATATATCTTTACCTTCTACAATCCAAAACATTTGGAACTTTAGGGTATTTACACATGTAATTTTTCTCCATATCTTTGAAGCTAACTCCTTGAGTGACTGATTGAAAATTCACAGATAGTATGGGCGATATATGAAGATGGGTTTAGATCATGTTTAATGTACTTTATACGATTGACAGATATGCAACAGTAAATATATACATGCAGTACAGTCGTCTTAAGATACTAGGTGCATATTGCATTTGATGGGTGCTATATTGTAGTGTGCTTAGGGACTTTCCGAAATATGATTAAAACCATAGGTTGTGGTTGAAATGACCGTAAAATGGCGCATATTGCTAATTTGGGACATTGGTGGTTTGGATTTCCGATCAATATTATCATTTAAAGAATGCTTCAACTTAAATCATTATCACGGGTATTCATTTGGTAGAGTTATTAGTTCATGAATTTGCAAATAACAAAGTACACCATTTCTTACTGATCTAAAGACACTCGTCTACTTGTAGGACCCGAACGCCGTAACATTTGCGAATTCAAAGATACTCACTGGCTACAGAAATCTGTGTAATGGCTAAAAACACAAATGCAGTTTTGCCTTTTTTTCTGAAATGTATTGGAGTTATTGATTATTATGACAAATGGTGGTATGTTTTAAAACATTTTGGCGTAAAATGTATTACGTCACAGGCGTGTTTTAATAACGTTCCATCTCGACAAGGTGCTACGTCATTTGTTGGGGTAAGTGGTCCGAAGGGGGTGTGGGGCAACTGGACCGCCTGCAAAACTTAATCAAAATTGTAAACTTTATTTTGAAAATGAGTTGTTAGTGTCAATAAAACATGACTCGGTATTGAAATGTGAATAGAATATGAAATAATTCACATTCTTTCAAGTTCTTAGACATTTTGGGGCATTTCGGGTCTAATACCACTATTTATGATATTGAAGGATTACAATATGACATGAAATTGCTTTAGAATGGTTTAAAACCTCGGTATTATGAATTACATCTTTATTATATTTTGAATGGTGTCTGTATTTGCTATGACGAAATATCATGATTTATGTATTTTATCCACTGCTTTTTGTGTATATCAACCGTTGGGTCATCATTGTCATATTGACTAACTTCCCCTGTAACATGAAAAGCTGGCTAAATATCAAGATGGTTTATAATAAGTACTAAATGATGGTTATATGAAGTAAATAAAATCATTAAAGAAAGGGGTATATATACACCTAGCACATAAAGTCCCTGACCAGGTGCTTTGAGGTTGACTAATTCAAAATATATAATCGGTACCAAAAATCTGAGATATACTTTAAATGAGCAAATTTCTTCTCCGCAGTTTGATACCTCATTCAACAAAATCGAATGGATACTTTTAAAGTTATGGCGATTTCAATGACCGCGCATGCAACAGAAAAGTTGCACTAGGTATAGGAATCATTGATTTGTGTGTGATTACTGTCATAACTGTGTGCTATCTGAACGAGACAGATGAATGGGTCTTTAGTGATAACCGCAATGTGCGGGACAAAGGGTGTATCTGGCTGTGAAGAATACAAGTCTTAGCTGATAAGCTGTGAGTTTTTCAGTGCGTAAATCCATAGACGGGTAAAACATTGATTTTTACCGTCTATGGTAAATCACACACAAATCAATGATTTCCTATACCTAGTGCAACTTTTCTGTTGCATGCGCGGTCATTGAAATCGACATAACTTTAAAAGTATCCATTCGATTTTGTTGAATGAGGTATCAAACTGCGGAGAAGAAATTTGCTCAATTATTGTATATCTCAGATTTTTGGTACCGATCATATATTTTGAATTAGCCAACCTCAAAGCACCTGGTCAGGGACTTTATGTGCTAGGTGTAGACAAATATACGGGGCGTCTGAATATCACAACCATGTAACCATTTAACTAGGTTCATACCGTTTTATCTATAATAAACGTGCAGTCGAAAATTGCGCTTGCTTTGTACACCATTAGTATTACTGCTTTTTACACGTTAACCACGAAAACTGTATAAAACATAGGTTTCTACCTGTATCATTTTTACACGTTAAATAATATGGAAATGAGTTTGTAAAGAAAATACTGCTTAGTTACCGTGTTGTCAATCAATGATTTCTGTGTATTCTAAACCGTTGGAACATATAGGACCAGTTGCCCCAACGATGGGGTAACTGGACCGTGCCAAGTAAAGTTTTTAGTTAGTGGTAATTGGCCCTTTGTTTGGATATTTTTTAACATTGATTATATGTTATATGTAAACAGTTACATGGGTGATATTTTCATAGCAATTCCATAAATATTTACACGAGCTTTAAGCTTTTATATCATGAAATATGCTTAACCGGTCCAGTTACCCCATCCTCCCCTACTTTGTTATTTGCAAATTCATAAACTAATAACTCTACAAAATGAATACCCGTGATAATGATTTAAGTTGAAGCATTCTTTAAATGATAAATGATCGGAAATTCAAACCACCAATGTCCCAAGTTAGCAATATGCGCCATTTTACGGTCATTTCAACCACAACCTATGGTTTTAATCATATTTCGGAAAGTCCCTAAGCACACTACAATATAGCATCCATCAAATGCAATATGTACCTAGCATATTAAGACGACTGTACTGCATGTATATAATACTGTTGCATATCTGTCAATCATATAAAGTACATTAAACATGATCTAAACTCATCTTCATATATCGCCCATACTATCTGTACGTTTTCAATCAGTCACTCAAGGAGTTGGCTTCAAAGATCTGGAGAAAATCACATGAGTAAATACCCTAAAGTTCCAAATGTTTTGGATTGTAGAAGGTAAGGATAAATATGTCAAGTATCAACAAAAGTCGTACTGTTCAAAAGAAAGCAGTATGCCCATACAATTACAAAATCCTTCATTTCGGACTACTTGCCCCACGGTCCAGTTGCCCCATATTCCACTATACAGAGAAAATTCATTAATTGCTGTACAACTGTTTGTGTGTATGTGTTGCAATCAAATCTTAATTCGCAAACAATATTTTCTTATGTTGACTATGAACATTTGTACTATATAAATATGCAATATATTCTTTTACTAAACATGCTAAAGGTAATCAATGATGTTTCTGGAAAACAAAATGAAAACTAAACGAGGTTGTTAAAGAACTTCATGGTTGTATAAAATGAAAATGTTTTTCTGTGATTATCCGCTCCAAACCACTCCGTGTAAATATGTAAAGAAGGTCTTTAATTAAATCTGAATTCATATTCATCTCCATTCAAGCGTTGAAAACTAGCATGCTTAATATGATTTGAATAAAAACCGATTGTGTCATTACACCATAGGGTGCGTGTTCACATGTCGAATAAAAGTTAGTGAACCGGGACCATCTGAATCTTATCACGTTTAACGTGGAATAATGACTCATGAACCCAAGGTTGGTCTATTGAAGAGATTGTATTTACCAGAACAAATAAAACCATGATCAAAAGAATTTTCATAATATAAAATACATTGAGTGTAAAAGTGTAACTGTGACAACTTTGATAGGGACGAATTTGCGAACCAGGAGTACACGGTGTGATGTGGTGAAGAAATCTTGTTATGACATTTATTAACCGCTTAATTTGGCAACAACTCACTGTAAAAGACAAACTTTTCATTTGAACGAGGGAAACAATTGATTATTGTGACTACACGTCGATTTATATTTTCGTGGGATAGTCAGTCAGTCTGCTTGAGGTGTCACTAGAACACGGCAGCGGTGGTGTTAGTGTTGTGATTGGCGATGTTACATGTACGACGCATGATGGGAACGGCTAACTCAAGCAGTAAGCTAATACGATTCAACCCTGAGTTCGCAACACCGCAGATTACAGATACGATGGCGGGATCAAATGATTCTGAAAACGTCGTACTTGTCACAAGTCAACCAAATATTGAACTACGCCGTAGAACAGGTGGTATCCAAAATTCTGGCTATACGGTAGACGATGAGGCAGATAGACTTAGTCTACAGCAACAAGAGACAAGTTTAACAATCACACCGCCAACAACAATTACATGTGCTGTCTGTTCTAAGGGTTTAAGCAATGGTGAACTGATTGGCGGTAATAATCTACCTTATTTAGACACCATTTGCGAGGAGTGTTTTAAAGCCAGCTCCGAGGGTGTAGGCGACGACGTTGATAATAAGGACACAGATTCAGAGGCGATAAATGACCAGGAGTTCATTCAAGAGTTTGCAATTCAGAAATCTGACAGTGATCATGACGACGGTGATGTAGACAGTCTCTCTGAAAACTTCTTCACAACAAAAATGAATGAGGGGGTTCCTTTGTCAGCGTCATCTACAAGTTTAGGTTCGATAAAGGAGCCTGAACCTCCGCGTCCCGCTGCTACTATGGATAAAGTACGGTTGCCGCGTGCAATCATCTGTGCTGGGTGTGAGGAAGGGCGTGGCGCGATTAAATTGTGCAATGAGTGTGGCTATATCTGCGATGACTGTGTGGATGCCCATATGAAATTTCGTCAACTTCAGCGTCACACAGTGTCTGTTGTTGATGATTTAAAGCAACCGGAGCCGTCGCAAAATACAGATGGTAGCCATGGCAGACCGGTGCAAAAGCAGGAGACCGTTATGTCGACGAGACCTCAATGTGATACACATCCAGACTTTGAGCTGGTTCTGTATTGTAAAAGCCCGCAATGTCAGATACCAATATGTGCAATATGTACTTTAGAAACTCATGATAAGCTTCATGGACACGCGCACGTCAAACTACAGGATGCCGTGGATGAAGCGATGACCCAAATAAAAAAGACATCCGCGTTTTTGACTGATAAGAAAGACCTCGCGATGAATGTAAAATTCACACTCGAAAAAGCAAAGAATGCACTCGCAGAGCAGCACACGGACAAAGTCAAAGAACTAAACGAGGTTGTTAAAGAACTCCATGGTTGTGTAGACGGACATCATGCTGCAGCTTTGTCTAAATTAGAACATCAGCACAAGAATGAAACTCAACGTCTTGAGGACAACTCTGAGTCGATGCGATCGATATCTGATCAAATCAATACTTCGTATGAGCTTGTAAAAAGCGCGTCAGATATCACCCAATATATTGAAGTACTCGAGACCAGAGATAAGATAAAAGAGAGTCTTCGAATGTTGGAATCAGCAGATATGGCGAAGGAAGTTTTGACACCGAAGTCATTTCCATTTAGTAAACAGCATTATTCAGCGGTGGACACGTTGAAGCAATCTCTCGATCATCTCTTTGACCTCAATGACCCGGAGAAAGAACAAGAAGCTTCTCCTGAAAGTGTGTCTACTAGCGAAAACAATGAACCGGAAGATATCCTGAAAGATGTCAAAGCTGCTGTGTCTGATGATGAAAGCAAATTATTGCTTGAAAATCATGATATTCGTTCAAAGGAACAAGTCGTCAATGTTGGGAAACTCATTGATGAAGATCTCCAAGTAAATGAAGAGGTAGCCACTCTTGAGAAACTCATTGATAAAGATCTCCAAGCAAATGAAGAGGTAGCCACTTTCCCGAAACTCGAGAATCAAGATAAACAAGTAGGTACCGTTAGGGAACTTGATCTCATGTTAGATGAACATCAAAATACTCATGGAAGTCCGCATCCAAAATGTGATCAACGGCAAGAATTGATAAGCGATTTTGAAGACGTTACCGATGGTGGTCATCCGCATCCTGTCCATATCAAATCGGCTTCTCTTATTCATAATAGTCCAAAGGAAGAACTTCCTGTCATCAGTGGCATAGCTGCGATGTACGAACTCAATGGAGAATTTCAACCACCAACACAGTTAGAGCCGAGTACCTCAGAAAGTGAAAATCAAAATCGCGATCAACCACAAAGAAGTCCATCTCGGAATTCGCTATCAAGCATGTCTGGAAGCACGCATTCTGGTCGTCAGAGTGAAAATGGCTCCGAAGATTACATCACTGAAAGTCTCAACATGAATACCTGTATTACTGATATCAAATCAGCAAACATTGTTAGTCGCAACTCTCCTACGGAACCAACGCAAGACCTCCCGGTTATCGGTGGCATAGCCGCCCTATGGGAACTCAATGGTGACTTCCAACCAAAAGAATCCATGCAAAGTCCACCAGAAAGTCCCCGTCAGCAACGTGATGATCAACGTCGAAGATCTTCCTCTAGAAATTCTGTATCGAGTGCGAATGGAAGCACACATTCCGGATTTAGTCGTCATAGTGAAACTAGCTCTGAAGTGATGTTTAGCGATGGCGGACTAATGTCATCTGGTATCGTCAAATCTGCTGATCTCATCAGTCATGATTTACCAATGGATTCTTCTTTCAATGGAGGTATAGCTGCTCTATATGAATTAAATGGTAATTTTGATCCAGAGGCGCTTCCGAATCCGAGTCCACCACAAAGTCCAGATCAACGGTCTCGACGCAGTCGCAGTTCGTCTATAAGTTCGGATATAAGCTTTTCAGGAAGTCTCCAATCTGGATTTAGCAGAAGTCGCAGTTCTTCCAGAAGTTCTAGAGGAAGTGTTCATTCCGAGTCGAGCCGAGGCTCCTCGCGAAGTTTGGAACCCAATATAAATAATACCAGAAACACGTATTCGGCCTTGACCGGAAGTCCTGAAACCGGGGTGAGATGTATCACAAAGTCATCACTAAGCACTTCACCTCCATCGACCTCTGACCTCTCTAAGAGGTCAAATAAAATGGATCAACGACTCAGCTCCAGCAAACCTGTTAAGATAGATCCAAGTTTGTGCGTCGCTGTTCTAGACAAAAACCTTCGCCTGAGAAAGTCGTGCAAGACTATAGTGCGAACTTTCAATAGCTTAGGTGATCCTGTCAGGACCGGAGGAGCTGACATCCGGGTACTGTTGGAATACGATGACTCGGGCTGGCAGACTGCCGATGGGAAAGTACTTGTGCTTGACCACCTGGACGGGTCTTATACCATCAAGTTTACGCCATGCTGGTACGGGAACCATAGGCTGTCTGTTACCATCAATGGGATTCCGATACAGAACAGTCCTTTTATGTTTTGGGTGCCATATTGTATGTGAAAGAGGGGGTCAAAATTGTGACAAATGTGGGCAATTGGGTGACGTGTGTCATCGGGGATGTCAAGAATAATTTTATCCGAATCCTCGACTGGCAATGGATTGGACCTAACCTAAAATGGTGGCCAACAAAATAAAAATGGCTTCCATACATATCAGCAATTAATTGTTTAAATGACTAAACCAATCATATTTAAAACTGTATTGTTGTGATTGAAATAGTTAAATGAAAATTTCAATAAAACTAGCTTAGGTCAATTTTGGCGATCATTTTACACTAAAACCACGATACATGTAAATTCACAATGACAGTCCAAATTTTTAAAACTCAATTTGTTAACTATATAATTTATAATAACACCGTATAGCTACGATGTAAGAACAATTTGTTAATATGGTTTTCATAGTAACTTGAAAAGTAAGTCTGCCGTTTTGGTCTAAGCTTAATATGTTATCTCGACCTGGAATTCTCAATTGGTTTGAAGGTTTTTACTTCACAGTTCAACAAAAATAAGTTCCCCTTTAGATTATGCCTGATATTTTTAAAATGAGTTAAAACATCGAAAGATTTTTGGCACACATACAATCATGTAATGTAGGGGTATGTGCACAGCAAAACTAGAACGGGGCTATAACTACGCAGGTGTTGTAATGCTTTAATTAGCACACATTGAATGGAGGAATACCTCAATTCAAAAGTTGCTAAAATGATGTATCGAAGGAGGATGGTTAAACAGCTTGAACCAGGGACGCTTGAACACCGCACAGGTACTGCTTGAATGAGCACACGCGATATCGAACTGTTAGCAACTTTTGAAATGAGGAATTCCTCCATTCAACTAATGTGTGCTCATTCAAGCATTACAACACGTGCGTAGTTATAGCCCCGTTTTAGTGTTGCTGTGCACACGTACATATGTGTGCCAAAAATCGTTTCGATGGAATAACTCATTTTAAATATATCAGGCATAATCTAAAGGGAACTTATTTTGTTGAACTGTGTATTATTAATATTACGTTCATAGTATCTGTATTACCATATACTTGTACATTATACAATACAGCTACGTGTGTAATGCCCTTCATTGGTTACCAATTTACAGGGTTTGCCTAAAAGTAAAGTGGACGTGTTCTACGTCATTGCCCTCATTAATTACACATTATTTGATTGTAAATTTATATGATCTAAAGAAAAATTGAGTTGGCTTTCAAATGCCTATTTAAATGCCGTTTATTTGATTGTATTTACTTTTCTCAATCTACAGATAGGCTCGATCAACAACGAGCACTCAAAATCGGGCTTGGGCTTGTGCCACTTTTAGAAAATATGCTTCATAATTTTCATCATTAAACAATTCTTATTTGGATTTGAAACTTGTACGAGTTTCAGGATGACTAAATAATACACTTTCAACCGTTTGTTTTGTAGACTTTGCCTGAGTCTTTTTAAAGATTTACCATAACCATAACAAAACCCATAACAAAACAAGACCATAACAAAACAAAATCAAATTTGTGCCATTTTTTAAAAAGAAATCATCCATGCGTACCATTGCTATTTCGTTTAACGCTTTGATGAATTTCTTGAATTTTAATGATCAACTTTAATCAAGCATATTTGTTGATATAGCAAATGAGACAAATCAAACAGCATTTGAAAGGTAATTTAGTCAACTTGAAGCTCATATGATTATCAATTAGTCAATATTGATTATTAAATGAGCAAAATGAATCTTTCCACAAGCATATTTTCACCTAATATGTGGCACAACCCATTTTTAAGTGCCCGTGATTGATTTAGCATATCGTTAGATCGGAAACAATAAAAATCAACGGCATGTGAAAGCCAACTAAAATAATGGAGCTAATTAGTTACATTGAACTTTCAGTGCAAGGAAGGACTACAAGAAATGTCATGGTATACAGGTATTAATCCCCTGAGAAGGTCGGAGAGGATTAGGATAATAGTTAATAGTCCAAGAATGTGTGACATAGAAACCTATGACTTAATGTTTTGGGGTTTCCCTGAAAACTAATGCATATTCATTAACACACATGCATCAACAAATAATATTATGATTATTTATTTGGGAATGGGATAGATGTTTTGTCATTGTTTTAGCAAGAAATCGTAGGTGCTCAATTCAATACTATATTTGGTGATGTTTAGTAAAGATGACGGGGTGGTAGAGTTAATATAACGGAACAAATAGTGTAGATAACTTTAAGGCCCTGTCCCACCATGGCGTCATCGCCTGAACGTATGCGAAAATATCGGAAATACGTTGGTGTACGTTGGTGTACACTGATACAAGTTAGGGGAAAGTTGGGGATACGTCGTTTACGTTAAGAGCACGTTGTGATACGCTGACTTTGACAATTTTCGAGCTATTTTTTGTATACGTCGGCATACGTTCAGGCCATACGCCATGGTGTGACAGGGCCTTAACACACATGCTTCAACAAATAATATTATGATTATTTATTTGGGAATGGGATAGATGTTTTGTCATTGTTTTAGCAAGAAATCGTAGGTGCTAAATTCCATACCATTATTTGGTGATGTTTAGTAAAGATGAGAGGGTGGTAGAGTTAATATAACGGAATAAATAGTGTAGATAGCTTCAGATCAAATCAGTTCTACTGCAGCGTCCAAGCTGAGTATATGAGAGCGATCATAGGAGAAAAATGGATAGACTATGGCATTGTCGTGAAACATTAATTTGTGAAACAATTAGAGATACTAATCTATATTGTGTTAACCAAGAAATCTACTTATCAATTGTATTATATAATATATTAATAAAACATTAATAAGTAAATATACAAGTTGTGTCTGCGAATAATATTCTTATAGCAAAACATATCATCGAAATCACGAGACCAACGACAGTTCTGGGCGGCATTAAGGGGAAAGCACCGTTACAAATGACTACACATGTATACAAACGAATACAACTTAGCCTATGCCAAATATGTCACGAACAAATGAAAACTTACAGGAAAGGACACCCAATACGTGTGGTCTAGTGGATAGCATGCCGGTCTCACAATGCAAAGGTTGTGAGTTCTAGCCCCGCTACAGCCAACTTGTTTGTATCCTTGGACAAGGTACTTAGTCTCAATTTCTTCGTCGACCCAAGCGAGATTGGGAAGCTGTTAGGGGATATTACAATCTAAGTGCTGATACTGTGTGCGCCGTGTCGGTAGCCTGGTAAATGAAGCGAAATGATTGTGACGATTTCCTAATGGCAGCAAATAAACAGTGTTCGGAAGTCACGTATAAATGTGGTGGTCCCGTGCATCGGAAGAGCAATACCCGAGCACGTTAAAAAGGTTACAGACTCTTTCGTAAAGAGAAGGGGATCATCCCGGTCTGTATCTGTTCACACATCTAACGGACCCCAATGGAAATAAGCTTATTGGGTTATCCAGGGTCGTAGCACCCAAATAATATCAAATCAAATCAATGTTTGCGCGCTCGCGCATATTTTCTACAGATTTTAACATATCATGGCCCTCAAACCATGCCAAATATTAAGTTGGGGACATTAAAACGTCATACTGGACCAATTTTAGCGTGAGAAATTTCAATTTTTGCGTAGGCTACTTCGCGCATTAGTTTCAATGTTTCGTTATATCAAGCTTGGCAAGATGGCCTCAGGACAGTTTTCCATGACCATTTTAGTTCAAAACTTAAAATATTCGCGCTCAGACCCACCAAAATATTCTAAATAGGCCTATGTGGGGGACGTTAAAACATCAAACTGGACCAAAGTTTTAATGCAAAAACCACACCAAAAATTCTAAATATTATGTGGGGGACGTTATTATCATACTGGACCGTTAGTGTTAGAAATTAATTTTATTTAAGGTTAACAAGGTGACTTCAGGACAGTTTTTTCATGACCATTTTAGTTAAAACTCGACAATTTTGCGCGCTCCGCACGCATATTTTCTTCAGGTTTTAACATTATAATGGCCCTCAAACCATACCAAATACAGGGTGAGTCAAAAAGACTGCAATAGTGGAAAGAAGCCATTTTGTTTTCAAAACCAAAATGAATTTTAAAACTTTTTAAACGTTGCAAGAATGACGTATTTAATCCTAACTTTGTGTGAACAAGTGAAGTCGATTATATTTTCCGTTTGCCTTTGGAGAACCTTTTGACCAGTGCATCCATTTCACACGTTTGTCCACGAGATACCCAAAATATGCATCAAATCGCAAAATGTGTCTCTCATTCAAATTTGGAAACTTGAGTTCATTTGTGATGTTATTGGAATTTGATGCATCCTTTCTTGTTTACATGTGAGTTAGCATAATCAATTATAATCATACCCATGCTATGAAAGCGTATAATGTTCTAAAAAAACTGACATTTTCCATTTTTTGGTTGGCGGGATATTCAAATATGAAAATGCAATGTGTGCCATTTCAAATGAAAATCACTGTGCTCGTGGACAAACAGGTAAATTTGGTTGTGCAGCAAAGAGGGTCACCAAACAACGACAAATGCAATCGACTTCATTTTTTCACACAAAGTTAGGATTAACTACATCATTCTTGCAAAAGGTTTTAAAATTCATTTTGGTTTTGAAAACAAAATGTCTTCTTTCCACTATTGCAGTCTTTTTGACTCACCCTGTAGTATAACTATTATGTGGGGGACGTTAAAACATCATAATGGACCATTTAAGTGCTAGAAATGCCAATTTTCACACATTTCATTATTTAGGCTTAACAAGGTGGCTTCAGAACAGTTTTCTATGACCAATTTTAATTCAAAAACTCAATTTTTTTGTGCGCCCCGCGCGAATACAGGTTTTAGCATTATAATGACCCTCAAACCACACCAAATACACTAAATAGTATGTGGGTGGCGTTAAAAACGTCATACTGTACCTTTTCGGGCGCCCGCTTTGGCGGGCCCCTGTATTGTCATGAGTTTGCGAAAACTTACACAATTTGGTATTTCTATTGATTGATTGATTGATTGATTGATTGATTGATTGATTGATTGATTGATTGATTGATTGATTGATTGATTGATTGATTGATTGATTGATTGATTGATTGATTGATTGATTGATTGATTGATTGATTGATTGATTGATTGATTGATTGATTGATTGATTGATTGATTGATTGATTGATTGATTGATTGATTGATTGATTGATCAATACTAAAAATAATCAATGAATGCATAGATTAATTAGATAATCCTTTAATTAATCGATTTATTTTAAAATTCAACGAATAGAAATAGTTAAAGAATAGATAATACATGTAAACATCCCTTCTAGAGCTTAACAGTTTCGCCGGCGGACATGTTTAAGACTGTTAAACTTTCGTCAGGATTAGCTCTGACTTCTTCAGGACCAAATTATTATAATATAACACTCTATCTTACAATCCGATCTAGATTTATCTATTTAATATATTTGTAATTAATCAAAACACCTATAGACATGTATCTATTTAATATATTTGTAATTAATCAAATGAAGCATGTTCATTTGAGCCCATTCCTTTTTAAAGGCATTTTAATCAGTGTTAAAATCACAATTTTTGCCTTTACTAGGTTAGATGTTTCAATATTTAAGATCAACAAGATGACTTCAGGTTTTATATTCATCAAAACAGTCCTGGATGCGCCATTGGCTACAGTGTGACATGGTCTTTAAAGGCATATTAAGCAGATATTATGTGATCTTTTCCAGGGAGCGCCCTCTATTCATTATTTATTCTGGAAAGTAGATTTTCTTGCAGATTTACATTTCTGGTCATAAATCATAATATATTCTGAGTGAGGGAGCAATACGATTCCTAATTATTTTCACTCTTTAAACCATGATTTTGAAGTAATTAGGAATCGTATCGCTTTGTAACTCAGAATATATTCATGATTTATGATCAGAAATGTAAATCTGCAAGAAAATCTACTTTCTAAAAAAGTATCATGAATAGAGTGCGCCCCCTGGAAAAGATCACATAACATGCCTTTAATCCAGTGATCACTATGATCTCTGAAACTCAGTGTTGTTGTTTACAATTCATAACTTTGTTAATATTCAGTCAATCGTCATGTGTAATATATCATAGTAAAGATGAGAATTGTATCGACAAATGTATAATTTAATATTTTCATGCTGGAGCTATAGTTTTGGAGTTAAGAACGTATTCATTACCTCATTTGTTCCTTTTTATGTTGACCGTATGTCACGAGCGAATGACAAACTTACAACCACATTTTCAAAACGTCGGGCACACGTTTATGGCGAGCTCAATATGTATAGAGGATTCAAAAAAAGTAAGCGCACCCCCTCCCCCTTAAAATTCGATCATGTTTGTTTTCATAACTCCTCACACAAATGTACGTTTTGAGAAATTGAAACGTTTATGAAAAGGAGAAATGCTTGGCTACCTACCCATCGAAAGTTTTTTTCTTTTCCACAGCAAGTTATTTCTTCCACATCAGCATTCACATTTCCCAAAATGATGTTTTCAGCCCGGGAGGGGTACTCGCCTAAGACGGTATACGGGGGTGTGCCGCTCTAATGGTAGGTTTTTAGGCACAAAATCCCTAAACATGGGGTATGATTTTGTGCTGGAAATCCCTAATAATGGGGTCACCTTTTACAAATTAGTCTATTTTCGCGAAATTGTTGTCTATTTTCGCGAAAATTTGCAAAAATTAGGTATATTTTCCCGATAATTTGCGAAAATTTGGTCTAAAATGAAGCAAAACCCCTAAAAATGGGTACCGATTTTTCCAAAATCACCCCTAAAAATGGGTATGGGTTTTGAATCTCCAGCGGCACACCCCCGACCAAACCAAATCCGAGTACCCCCCCCCCCCCCCCCCGGGGTTTTCAGAAAGAGTGGCACTTTTCATAATTTTATTTTATGTTACAAAAATGTCTCCAATGCTGTTTAAAATTAATTTCAATTGTCTTTATTTTCAATTAAAGAAAGTCTTTAGCTGGTCCTTATTTAAAAATAAAAATAAAATGATTTATTTAATGCATGACTAGCCAATAGTGTCCGCCATTCACGTCAATAAATTTTCGCCACTTTTCGGAAAACATAATTTTGGGGAAATGGGTTTTGGAAATCGAAAAGTAAACATGGTTATTGTGTGGGTAGCCAAGGATTTTCCCTTTTCGTAAATGTTTCAATCACTCAAAAGTCAAAACGCCTAATTGTGTGGATGTGTATGCACACAAACTCGTATAGAATATTGAAAAGTCACTTTTTATTTTTTGAAAACATCATTTTTGTGAAATGTGACTATTTTGGGGAAAGTAATAATTATATTGAAATGGAGAAACTGTCTATGGGTAGCCATGTGTTTTTGCTTTGCATAGTGTTTGCAAAACGTCTATTGTGTGTAGAGTTATGCAAACAAACGTGATCAAACTTTAGGGGCGGACTTACTTTTTTTGAACCCTTTATAATATTTCAATTAAAAAAAATTATCGCCGAAAAACACCGAGGCGTGTGGGAAAGATCTTGTGTAGGTAACGTATTTTTATGAATGTGATTTAAAAAACAGTTTATGTTGAAAATCAAGATTCAACGTTTTTTGTTGCAGTATTTTCTACGAATTAAAGAAACCATGTCTCCTGTTGCTTCACTTCGACTATAAAGTTCAGTGCAATTGAAGGATTGTAAAGCATCGCTCAGTTGGACGATTTTTCATATCCCTAAACTTTTATTGGTAGGCCTACTCATTCATAACACATTGGTGATTTCAGGAACTTTCACCAAGTAAATCAATTTACGAATGTTAAAAGGGGATTGCTAACCCCCAAAACATGAATTTTTAATGTGATTTATAAATATTAAACTATACATTTATGAAAAGGAAACAGCGATGGAACTTCAGATTTTTTTCAACTAGCCAGTCGGGCAGATAACTCACAGAATGTACCTGCCCGGCAAAAATTCCACCAGCCCAAGGTTTTTTCATAATATTTTGCAGCAAACAATTAAGAGTTATAAGATAACTTTTAAATGATGATACAATTACATGTTTTTGTCTTTATTGTACGATGTTCCACTGTAACCCTAGCCCGGAACAGCTCCTCGTATTCATCATGTTCATCAATCCAATACTCTCTTTAATCTCCTAAATCAACCTGATCTCCTCTATCATCATGGCAGTCATCCGAGTGATGAAATTACCAGTGGTGTATCTGGGATTTTTCCAGGGGGAGCAAAGGATATTTTTTCCTGGTGGACACCAGTTCGACCCTATTAAGTAAATAACTTGCGCAGCTGGGTTGTTTATTCCAGCGAATGACGTTGCATCCTAAAGTTGATGCACGCGTAGCGCGCGAAATTTTAACAACATATCTACACGAAACTTACCATTATTAAGGTACATTTTTCTTGCAAACGGGCTTCTATAGGCCTAATGATATTCCTGGACAAATGCAAATTGCCATTTTTATACTAAATTGCCCATCATAAAACCGGGCAAGGGGCAAAGTTGTCATTTAGATGGGAATTAAGTAAATCCCTTAGATTTTCTCTTCCTTTCTCCCTTTTATCTTCCTCTATACTCCCTTTCCTTTCTCCCCCTTGCCCTTTTCCTTCTCTCTACCTCCCCTTCTCTTCCTCTCTTCTTCCCCTCTCTTCGATCTTTTTAGCCCGGTAGTTTGGGCTGATATATGGCCTTCCCGGTCGAAGCCGTCTGGGGGGCACTCTGACCTTCTGACCCCCGGGAGATACGCTACTGGAAATTAGACCCTGAACTTGCTGTTACTTACACTTTGAGGTTCAAAAATGTTAAAAAAATGTTACCCGCCAGTCGGACGGGTACCTTTGCATCTTCACCCGCCCGACACGAAAGTTACCCGCTATGGGCGGGCGGGCGGGTCTTATTTCCATCGCTGAAAGGAAATGAGTCAGAGAATCCATTTTTTAAAATCAAATTTCACTAATATTGCTCGTTTTTTAGAATATTTTGACAAAAGAAAATCACTTAATTGGCTCACAATTTTCAGACAACGTAACAAAATAAGTGTTTGGTTAAACAACGCCGAAATTGCACCAAAATCATTATATCAATCACTTTTTGGTTTTAAAAAAATGGTTTCAGGCTACATAGGCCTAATATAAGTCTGGGTTAATTTAATGATATTTCGATAACGGATAACGACGACCGCGCGGAGTGCCATAATAGGACTTCCTGGACCAACGTTTTCGACTAGTAGGCCTACTAGGAGTGGGCTATACGGGGTCAAAAATGATTTTGGGTTATTTTTTCCAGGGGACGATTTTTTAAAAATTCCATTTGACCCATCTCAACATGAAATACCAACATTTTCAGTCAGGGCCTCAAGCAGACGACGCTGGACATAGGCGTATTCACGAGTATTCAGGTTAAAATATGCGAACGAGGTTACCTGATCAAGTGAATGGGACGATCGCTTAACAACGGTTTAAATTCAAAAAATAGCATTTACAATTGGGATGATTAGCCATCCCGAACGGTTTTGGATTGGAAAAATTTTCTTCTAACCTATGATGAATTTTATGGGGTCATATAATCAAAATCCATTGTTACATTGAAACCAACGGAAATTCAAAATTAACGGCCGTTCGTAGCCACCGTCGTCTGGCCTCAAGAAAAAGTGTGCAGCGCCCTCTTGTGTTGCCATATCTGATTCTTGTGAGGAGTGGGTTTGAGTATAAAATCGTTCA
>CM069457.1:21969924-22030287 GCA_035610835.1 Ophiura sarsii | reverse complement strand
AAGGCCTAAAAATAAAGTTTGTTTGCCCAAACAAGAGTTTAAAAAAGTGGGTCGGTAGGTCGATTACCTTTTTTTCTTTTTTCTTTTAGACACTTTTAAAGAAGAAAAAGACTATACAATTTGATTTTAATACACTTTAATGTTCTTTAAAACCCTAACCTTCGTACACTACGATTCACTACGGCAAAAACAAACAATGTCCACGCGCATGCTTCAGCATTCAATTCGATGACGTCATCAATCAAGCTGATAATTAAGTGTGTACGAAATGGCAGAATAGCGCAGTGATCGGAAGATCGGGGTCGAATCCCCGGGGTTTTGCGGTGAATATTTGGGGTAAAAAATCATACTTTGTCCCCCTCCCCCGGTTTCAACACCGTAAAAACATAAACTGGCTGGTTAGGGCTGACATAAGTTACACTGAAAGAAATGGGGTGTAACTTGACACCTTTAAAGATACTGACAAACATGACACTCATTAAGTGTCGAAAGACACTTCTTGGGGAGTCATTTTCCCCATTTCGATAGCTCTTGAGAATTCAGTATACTATTTGTGACACCTTTATGGCGTAACTACAAGTTTTGAGATGCAAAGGTTTCAAAAATACTAATTCGGGTGTCACATTACACCCTAAGGGTGACATTTGATTTTGTCCGTGGTACTTCTCTGAAACCCTAACACCCCAATGGTGCCATCGTAGCTCATCGTTGGTCGAATGTGACACTCTTGGTTGGCACTCATGACACCCTCGAGTGCTCGGGGTGTAACTTGACACCTTTAAAGATACTGACAAACATGACACTCATTAAGTGTCGAAAGACACCTCTTAGGGAGTCATTTTCCCCATTTCGATAGCTCTTGAGAATTCAGTATACTATGACAACCTTTATGGCTTAACTACAACAACTACAAGTTTTGAGAATGCAAAGGTTTCAAAAATACTAATTTGGTGTCACATTACACCCAAAGGGTGACATTTGATTTTTGTCCCTGCTATTTCTCTGAAACCCCAACACCCCAAAGGTGCCATCATAGCTCATCGTTGGTCGAATGTGACACTCCTGGTTGGCACCTATGACACCCTCGAGTGCTCGGGGTGTAACTTGACACGTTTAGTAAGATACTGACAAAAATAACACTAAATGTCGAAAGAAACCTCTTGTGGAGTCATTTCCCCCATTTCGATAGCTCTTGATAATTCAATATACTACTTGTGACACCTTTATGGCAAAAATCAGTGACCATTCTCTGGCTAGTAAGGTTTGACGATTGATTTCGATTGACGATTGATTTCGGCTGAGCACAAGGATTCCGAAAAGGTCCAATTGCCCCACTTCCGATGTTTGGTTAACGAGTTATCGGGTAAAACGTAAAAAAGGTCGTTGACCTTTGCATATGGGGCCTCAATATTGACTGTCGTGTCGGTTGAGATTTGCACTGTCGGTTCATTTGACAAGAGGAATCATGGAATTATGATGATCAAAAAGTACACATATGGACATTTTACGCGCGCACGTGTCCCCAAAATGCAATATTTGTTGGTACAAGCTTGTTTAGAGATAAAATGTACCTAAATCATAGCAAAAATAAGTGTAAAGTCGAACATTTTCGCGCGCTACGCGCGAGATTCTTTAGTAAGACAATCTTGTCGGTTCACTTTCAGTTCTTGCCCCCCCCCCTCCCCCATTATGAAAAACCTAGATACTCCACTACTTGAATTTACATCTCATTGGTGCTTTAAAGGGGGGATATGTGGGAATTAAAAAATTAAAGGGCAGTTTTGTTGATTAGTTTGGCAAATTAAGATGAAAATATAATTTAATATATATTTTTCAACATAAAACATTCAATATTAAAAAAAAAATCTAAAAAAATAAAGGCATGGGGTTTAGAGATTTTATGGGTCGGTCGTGTTTGGGCAAACAAACCTTTTTTTTTAGTTAGGCCTAAAGTTGAACAAGTATTATTTTATGGAGGTAGCGGTATGTGAAGAGTAACTGGTAAGGCCAAACAAAGAAGAAGGTTTGTCTCAGAAGCCCGCCCGCATTTGTATGTGAAATGAGCTACGGCGCGTAGGTCTATGCGCTCTGAGGCCTATTTTGATTTTGTGGTTTTTGTTGTGATTTTTTTGTGAATTTTTAATTTATTTTTTGGATTTTTTTTCGCACATCACTTAGCCTTTTTGCAAAATGTTTCTGAGATAAGCTTTCTTCTTTGTGTGGCCTAACACGACCTTAGTTTCTTCAATGCGGCTGACTGACGATTATCTCATTGGCGTTGGCTAGGCCTACGGACTTTTCGTAAGTCTTTGCCAACTCTGTATGTATGGAAATGCATGTACATTATTCTACATAATTGTCATTTCTTTTTATCCAGGGGACGTTGATGATCCTTGGTTGAGAGTTGATCTTGGCAAGGAGTTCGAGATTTATGGTGTAGAAATGTACTCAGTTGCTGACCTCAGCGGTCTTTCTGGTAAATGTTTATCTTTTCAATATTAATGAAAATAAAACACTATTTTGTCATTCGGAATAGAAAGATTTTGCGCTAGAAGAACAGTGTTCTGTTTCTAAGGCCTACGCACTGAAGATGTATACATAATCAATGAATAGATTCATCATTAGTTTCCCCATTTAAAGACTGAAGGTATACTAACCTGCTTACTACGCACGAATCGCCCAACGCTGTTGCCATCTTAATCATGTTAATCCATGTTTGGTAGTGCCTCAGAGGTTAGTAGTGTATTGATTTCATTTATTGAACACCAAATGCGTGAAAGATGACCAATTATAGTAGCATTCCTTTCTTTAAGCGGAATATCGCGACATGTGCATACAGCAGTGGCGTAGCCAGGTTTTTCTCAGTGGGGGGGCAAAGGGGGGGCCGGGAGTTTTGGTGGGGGGCAACAACCAAATTGAGGATTGAATTTCCTTGTGTTGTGAATAGGTTAGTCCCAAATTATTTCAACTGACATTTCCCACAGGGGGGGCAACAGGGGGGGCAGAGAACCCCACAGGGGGGGCAGCTGCCCCCCCTTGGCTACGCCACTGGCATACAGGTATGCAGAATGTTTGGGGGTGAGTGAAAAAATTGTTACAATTTGTTGAAAAATAAGGTATACATGACACATCATTTAATTTGTAAAAAAACATATATCTCTGAAATTGATCACGATTGGGGGCGTAGCGTCAATTGTTTTACTGAGTACCCTTTTAAATCTCTCTTATTTGTGAAGATGTTGCCGGTGTGGAAGTCTACGTTGGATCATGCAGTGATCCGGGGTATATCGATCAATTGCACCTGTGTGGAATAGCGCCTCCTGACGTAACCCCAGACAGCAATCCTGGTAATGCAGATAATATCCGTCTTCCGACACACGTTGATTGTGCATCATCTACCCATACATTTGGACGATATGTGTATATCCGTCGTAATACTGCAGACACAATGACGGATACGCTGGCTATATGCGAAGTCAAGATATACGGCAGTGAGGGTGAGTCCACACAGTATACCTCTGATACTGAAACTTATCACTTAGTAGCTATAAATAGATACAAATGCTGTAGTTATTAGGCATTTGGCAACTAAGCAATATAAAAACGTATTGCGTTGTAATTTACATTGCTAACAGGCGATTATCCCGTATTGCGTTGTTGGCAGAATAACAACTCTGATTGGTTAAATTGAGATTTGGATCCATTATTATACGTTTAGAGGTTGGTGATAATAATAATAATAATAATAATAAGACTAACACTAATAATAATAATAATAATAATAATAACACTAATAATAATAATAATACTAATAATACCACTAATAACACTAATAATAATAATAATAATAATAATAATAATAATGATAAACATTTATAAAGCGCGCAAATCCGCAAGAACGCTCATGGCGCTTCATAGAGCATCAAAATGGATTACGTGTAGGTAGGGGGGGCTGGGGTACCGCGCCATTTTGCAATATTTTGCGAAATCGATCGTGGTTATCACGTGATACGTATCGTGGAAAAATAATGTACACTGTTTTAACGAAATGCACTGTGGGATTGTGTTACCAGCCTAAAATTATAGAGGTCGCAAACTTGCTTATATTGAGCCTAGCTATAACAAGCTAAAAGTGACATCTCTAAATGTATTACCAAAGTGTGAAATTGTTGGACACACTGGTAAAATGGTTTTACAACAAGTTTTGCTATCATATTATCAAACTGAACTCAAGTTAAATCACTCTATATCGAGCAATAATATAGTTGTTTACGCATTTTAATTGTTTAGACAAAGTTAAATAAATCAAAGACTTGTGTGTAATGCCTTGAATAAATCAAGGATACATTTATGATAGATAAATAAATAAAAAGAAAACTATAAACGCATGGGCGGCATTTATAATTGATAAAAATTGACATAACAATGATGTTACATTAATATACCATTAAGTTTAAAAAATAGAAAAATAATGGGAATATTCGAACCCGTGATTTCCGATTGCCAACGACATGGCCAACCTACGCACGCCACAGAGATTTACGACTGTAATTGTGATAGTATTATTATTTAACCATGTCCATTTATTTATAACGAACGGATTTTTATTGTGCCATTTTTGCCAAATGTGTGTGTTGCTCTCGCACAAAATGTGTTTGTAATTTGATTATAATTCTTATTTTTAAAAGAACGGTAATTTTTTTTGACATTTTCGAGAAAAAAAATGGCGTAACCCTGATACGGTAAACGCCAGCAGTGTGGTGTCCGCGTGGGCAAGCATACAGATGATGCTAAGCAAATCCAGCATATAAAACAAAAAGTGCTCCTAATGGGACTCGAACCCACAACCTCTCGCTCCTCAAGCGACTTCCTTTCCATTACACTAACCGTGCTAATTGAAATTGAAAAAATATATCATGGGTCATGGGTTAATGCACTGTGTTAAATTCTACAATCCCGGCCGCCACTCTGTTCAAAGGCACAAAAAAGTGGACTTCTTTTATGCTTTTTTTGCAATTCTGGGGTGTGTGGATCGTGTTTTTTTATCAAATTGGTTAGATATCCGTCCATTTTAGAACATCTGAAATTTAAAGTGCACCCACACACCCGGGAAAGTATGCTGCCAAGGGCATATATTTTGCACGTAAATCCAATACAAAAGTTCAGAAAATCGACCAAAATATGACGTCATGACCATTGCTTCGAGACAAAATGGCGCGGTACCCCACCCCCCCCCCCCCCCCCCCCTAACGTGTAGGTTAACATGGTTAATGCTTGGTTGGGAAGATGGTGGATGGTCATGTACGACAGCTTGTAACCAGCTGGGCTGCTGATACGGCCACGCCCCAACAGGTGACGACACGACAGGCAGCCCCTGGTCGATTTATAGTTCCTAAGTTTGTTGAGTTGGTTCTCTTGATGCTCATGACCACCAGATATAATTTTTCTTTTATTTATGTTTTGATGTTGTTCTCTATACTTGGGCTTTTATCTTATTCTTATGGCACTTTCATTAGCATTTTTAACCCCTGCCCATTTGTGTTTCTTGTATTATGCATATTTTCTTAGTTGCAGTGAACCAATTGATTGGCCTTTTAGAGCTCTTTGTAGAGAGTTACCAGTTTGATTTCTAATAACCTTGTTAATGTATGTTGGGCTTTTGTTCACACATTTGCTCTATTACAAAAAATTAACGTAGAGCAAGCTTTGCCGGACACTGCTTCAGAGGCGGGTTCAGAGGGTCCAATGAGTCTGTCTCCAAACTCATAGACCTGTCTCCAGACCGATAAACCTGGTTTTTAAAGAAAAACTATGACAATCAACGATCAACTTGCATGGTTTTTTCGATTCGATTGTAATAGTTTTTTTCGATGATAAACCTGTTTCGATCGAAAAAACAGGTTTTTCGGCGAAAAACATATATTTTATCTCTTCTATTGTGCAATCGATAGATTAGCTTTATTCTGTTCTAGCACCCTCAACGGAATAAAGCGCAATAACACGGACAAAATAGTTTGGAACCTAACCCCAGTTCAATAATAACTGTTTATGAATGTAGGATATCTAATATTTATTGTTTAAGTTAGTTTGTAAAACCAGATTTCTCTACCGATAAACCTGTTATTTCGACGAAAAACCTGTTTTATCTCTTCTATTGTGCAAAATACTTGCCATACCTAAATGTAACAATTAAACTGGCAAGAGCAGCCACTTTCATGAACATGTCTTCTTGAAGAACACTTCTAACTTCCACTAAGTTTTTATCTAGATATTCAATTTTAATTCTTTTCATAGCGCGGAAAAAAACATCCAACGGAAGCCTATAGTACTCAACCCCAAAGGAGCCATAGTAATAATTTGAGTTCTTTATGATACCCACAGTTCCATTTGATACGGATTCATCTGTAGCCTTCTCTAGTGATAAGTATCCAGTAGCAGAAAGTGATGGCATGGTTACTGTGAGTGTGGTGCAATCTGGACCAGGGGCAACCTGTAATAGCATAGGTAGGTTGCAGATTCATTATTCATCATTATATAGTTATTTACAATTTTAACATTCACGACCTTTAGATGTTTTATTATTTATATCTAATATTGCACACATTGATTTTGATGTAAGAACCTTGATAGGGGTGCTTTAATGTTTTTTGATTTCATTTCGCCCAAATTGTTTAACTTGGCGTTTACAATTGTATTGAAACTACATCATTAATTCAGTCATACTCAAACATTGAGTTTAATTGCTCTAGCAGTGGTTCTAATGAAAGAAAGATTTGAATTTTAATGTTAACATTACTTAAAATAAGCTTAGAATTGGTCTGGTACCGCCACTGGCCCGACCTTAAATAAACTGTTTTGTGTCCAATCCCCAGATCTGTATTCCGAAGATGACAGTGCCAAGACTTCAGGACTCAACGCTGATACAATGGATTTCACCGCAATCCTGCAGGCATCCCCTCGTACACTTATGTTCTACCCTAACGCTACAATGCAATCAGTTGATATAGCCATCAACCCAGATACTGTATGTGAGGAAGAAGAGAAATTTAAACTGAAGTTAACTGATGTCGATGTTGGAGTAATAGGGACACCATGGCAGACGGAGGTTACAATCACCGACAATGACAGTAAGACTAACACAAAACTTTCGATATACAGCTAAGAACGGAGCTTAGTACAATGTTGGCCTAACAGTACATATTAACAGTACATAACAGTTTACAATAATGTCGTTCTTTCCCGGGTTTTAAATTTACCGATTGTATTTAACAAGACCTTTTCTTTGCCGATATTAATAATTATAGGGTTTTTAGACTATTTACCCTTTTATGTATTATTTAGTGGGGTTTCAAGGAGGATGTAAATACGGTATCTAAATTGAAAAGGACTGAAGGAATATGGCGTGCTACAAGGCATGGTCCCAAAGAAACCCTTCTGGTAAAAGAGCGCGCGATCCCTTTTAAAACCAGTAGCCCAAACGGATCCATTTTATAACAAGACAAATCTGATAAAAATACATTTAGTAGCTGAGACCAATGGTCTCAGTTTAGTACTTCATGCATTAGAGAGACAGTGCCCAGCGATCATGGAAATAATGCATGTGTAGAACATATCAAAATGCTGATGTTGCTAGCACTTGCGTGCATGGCTACACTAACACAACAAAAGTAAGTCGTACACTTTCAGCGTGTTTTTATTAAGCAAACCGGCTTTTACCCGTCTTATAAAAAGCAGGATAAAAGCCGGTTGCTCGTGTGAGAGACGTGTTTTTATTGCAGTTCGATTAAACAAACTTGCCGGCTGCCGCTGACCTCATTATAATAAATGCCAGCGAAAGGTCATACACATCTGTTTGCATTTAATTGTCAGGTGATCGTGCATCGTGTGCCCACTTCCGCTTTTCCACCGGCAAACGCGCTGAGCAGGAACCGTGCGTGTTTATACTGACGAAGGACTGCTTTTCCTAACCGGTTTCAACCGCTATTATCCTTGGTTTCGAAGGATAAAAGGCATCTAAAATCCAGGAGAAATAAACCGGTATGAGCGGGCAAATGCCGGTGGTGGTGTGTTTTTACTGGGGGATTTTAATCCGTTAGCAGTCATATGCCTGCTTTTTTTCTTCAGTAAAAACACGCTGTTTGTTTAGGTCATTTAAAGTAACTTTTGATGATTTCTTTACCAAACAGGTGAAATAGAACTTTGGATGAATCTTTTAGGCACATTTTGATACCAAACATAACACCTAGCAACAAAGATAAACCATGATAAGCATCATTTAAAGTCACATCTTCAATACACTACGCGGGAGGAAATGGGTGTGTGTGAGGTTCACCCCGTGTGTGACACTGTTATAACCAGGATTGACCGGCGGGCCATCGATCACACACAGGGATATTAATAATTATGGGATAAGAAACTCCAGATCTGTGCCTGTAATCAAATTGGTTCATGTACACAGCGCCCCCTTTAACAGTTGCGACATGCTGCATAAGGCAAGCAGTGGTTGGCTTCGACCATGTTATAGCGCCATCTAGACCAGTTGCGACAAACTATTAAGGTCAAGAGAATCGGGGTTTTATCTACCATGTTACCTACGCCTGTCACACAGTGCAGCCGTTTCTCCTTTTCATAAAAAAAAATCCCTTTACATTCATATCTTTCACCCATGCATGACACTTTAAATTTGAATTAGCCCGCGCATTGAGGAGAAATGCGCAGCGATCAACACGGGACTGATACGTCTTTAGTGCTTGTTAACAATTGGTGTTTTCTTTCGCGTAGTGTATTGAAAATGTGACTTTTGATTGAAAAGTGACTAATTTTCTATAAATGGTGCTAATCATGGTTTGTCTTTGTTGTTAGGTGTTATGTTTGGTATCAAAATATGCCGAAAAAATTCATCCAAATGTCTATCTAGCCTGTTTGGTAAAAAGAAATAATCGAAATTGACTTTTAATGACAAAACAAAGTGTACGACTTTCTTTTGTTGAGCACTTTAGCATGCGTCCATGCATGCATTTAAACTTACCCAAGCAAATAGAGCGCTTTTCAAACGTCAAGTGAGACATTGATCATCATTCCTAATCATTCATAGGTGAGGATTAAGTTAGAAAAGAAATCAAGTTTGGACGGTACGAGAAAACTTTGTCATCATTCTGGATATGAAATACCCCCGACGTGTTTCAAGACACATGAAAGTATAGACCGCACCCGCATGTGCCAATAATCAGATTAAGATTTTTCAAATCACTGGTTCCCCTTAATTGGAAGATTACGTACACTGAAATGGTAAACCGGCCAAAGTCTGTGAATCTATTAGCAATACTAACTTAGCATGGTTAGCACTGTGTCATTTTCATTATGTATTTTCTTACTTTTCGTAAATATGCAGTTACCACATACTCCATTAAGGATGCCAGTGATGGTTTTAGGATTCGTGAAGGAGATGGTTCATCAGAGGTGACAATTCTACGCAGTGGAAGTGAACAAGTACTACAAGCGGAAGGGAATGTATGTAAGTACAATGAGACAGCTATTAAACGATAGATTAATTGAATTGTAGGTCTTAGACAGTTATCACCGTATAAAATGCATCTCTGTTCTAAACACTATTGATACTTGGTTGTAACCTAAATACTTCCAAACATTTAACACCATCTAGGGAATGTCGAGCTAAAATCATCAATATGATGAAATTCAAACATTAACGTCTTTATTACTTGCAAGAAAGAAAACCCATAGGTCCTAATATATTTTTGTTCTTTCTTATTTTCTTATGATTTGCTATTGCTATGATCACGTACCACTTATTTTACACATAATTATATCACCTCACGAACAATTAAGGTTGAGAAAAAAATGGCATCGAAGATTAACTCTGTAGCTGGATAGTTGTTTTCTTCTTGGAGTAAATTAGATCATTTCATTTAGATCAATGCAGCATTAATTTTTGAACCAGTCTCATATAAGTATACTTTAAGCATCCAAAATCTTTCTTGCAAACAACCACGTAACTTCTATTCTCTCTCACCGGCCGTGTAACTTCTATTCTCTCTGAACTTCATTGGCTCCCTATCAAATCACATGTCTGCATTAAAAATAAATAAATAAATAAATAAAAGATTTTACCTAAAATGTTCACTTGCTATTATTAGCTTGTCTTCATGAGTATATCCTAGCAAGCTGATTTGTTCAACCAGACATATCTATTTTAAATGAACTTCGTATAGTTTAGTTTAGTTTTATTTGGCATATCAAGACACAGAGATACAATACATCAGATCAAATATACAAATCTTAAAAACTTACAACAATTAACACAACATATTAATACAAGAAAACATATAATGCCAAGGATAGCCCAAGAAAGCTCTAAAAAGGGCTTATTTCCATTGGGGTCCTTATTAAAACAGCACATTATAAAAACATCATGTATATGTTAAATCGTACAATACGTTAACATACTTACATTTATTGTTTGATAGATTTCCGTTCTGAAGAAACTAGTAACACTGGAAGTGAAACCGTAGGATTTTCATCGGAAGACACAGAAGAAGAAGTTGACGTTGAACCAATAGATGATAACATCTATGAAGAGGACACTACCTTCACTATTCGTCTGGATACACTCGGTCAATGTGATGTCTTGCAAGATGACGGCGGAGAGGCGACGGTCACTGTGGAAGACGATGATTGTAAGGATTATCGAAAATTTGGAGCGGGACTGTTAGATTAAACTTGGTAGTCATGGTAGTAGGATGGACTTATCTGATAAGTCCATGGTAGTAGGTACGGGATAGCCGTCTAGGTTATGATGTAGGTACGGGATAGCAGTCTAAGTTGAAAGTTGGAAACATATTGTTTAGCTGACGTATCATCAACTCTGATGGTAAATTACGATCCATGCGCGCTTTTGCAGGTTTTCTCCGGGTACTCCGGTTTCCTCCTGCTTTCAAAATCAGTGATCAGTTGTTTCGGTTATCAACAACTTCCTTGACCCAATGGTATTTGGGGAGCTGCATTAAAAAAGTGCGGATAGGTTTGCGCCTGAATTGGCTGCACCCTAGTTGATGCGGTCTGATTCTGATGATTCACCAGCAGCGAAATTACAGCGCTTTGAACCCTTTGGAAAAGGCGCTATATAAATCCAGTTATTATTTTTATTAATTGACGATCCTGTGCAAATGGTAATATCTTGTGGCAGTGGCGTACCCAGTGGGAGGGCAGCAGCCCATGCCCCCATTGACAAAAGAGTTTTCAGAAAAGGAGAAAGAGGAGAAGAAGGGGGAAGGGAAGGAGGATGAGGAAGGGTAGGGGCATAGGCGGCGCAAATGGAGAAGGGGTACGGGGTCACGTCCCCCATTATGTTCATGTGGGGGACGTAAAAACCACATACTGGACCCTTTTTAGTATTAAAAATGCAACGTTCTTTGTTTGGATGTTTTTTAAGTTACAATTTGAATAAGCACACTTTGTGTTTCGATTTTACTCCTGTTACCTATTATTGTTTTTTAGTTAGTATATAGGCATGCGAGAAAATGCCAAGATTACTGCTTCAGAATTTTGAATTTCAGCCTTATAAGAGCTATAAGAGCCTAGAGCTCAGGAGCTTCCAGTGGTTTCGCCCCTGGACCCCACTCACAAAGATAAACACTTTGTGTTTGGATTTTATTCATACCTATGTAGGAAACATTACTTTTTTAGTGGTAGGTATGTGATACAATAATTACTGCTTCAGAATGCTGAATTTTTGCCGGCCCCTCCATCAAACCAGTGGGTACGCCCTGGCTTTGTGGATGTCTTGCCACCAGATGATCGTCGTATACGTGACTTAGATTGAAATGCACTATATTAATTGTGATGCGCCATGTTTGTTATGTATTTGGTCCTCTTGACCAAATTTTACCTTTAGTCCTCTGAAACAAAACGAAAACCATATTTGTCGGTTATGCGTTTGATTTTAAACGTCTTACATCTTATCATTTGGCTCGTTTATGGTTGAGCATTTTTAGATTGATTTCTCCATGCCATGTTAACTTTGATTGTTACTTTATTAATAGCGTCTTGGTTACTTCTTTATTAATAGCGTCATATCTAAAATGAGAAGAAAACTTAAAAACCAAAATCGCTACACTATCATTTTGGTATTAAACAAAATCCCCATCTTTTACAAGTCAAATTCATTTGAAGAATTGCCCCCAAATCTGAGTAGGTAGTATTAACGTTGTGTCTTTGTATTGTTATTTTCAGCGAGATTTTATTTTGATGATGACAACCTTGACGACAATGTGTATACCATCCCTGAAAATATTGGAACGTTCCAAATCAAGGTTAGCCGTGATGGACTTGCCAGAAGAAAGTCAGTAGGTAAGATACTAAAATAAAGGCTATACGTATATGAACTAAGAATGTTTGTGATTGTTCAGCGGCAAATCTTGTAGGATTAGGCTTATCGATTTTTTAAAAATACTACATTACCATGATTACCATGCTATATACCAGGCCATGCACATGTAGATATTAAAGATGAAATATGCTATAATTGTGCGATAGGAGGGCGAATACAGCGTACGCAGGTGTCATATAAATGTGCCTTGAGTCATGCAATGTATGGGCCGAACCTTCGTATTCGGAAAATAATTAAGTTGATAAAATCATGTGCTTAACTTTTGATTTCAATATATTAACTATATTAAATTAACTAGCATTGTGGATGCTATTCCAGCTTATTGGAAGCAAAATTTTAAACATAGCTTTATACGGGACCTTCATAAAAAAAAGTTTCATATTCATGCATGAGATTACTATTCCAGAAAATTCAGGAGCTTCCTACATCCCAGGTGAAATACAAAATTGAGCTTAATGTTTTTGAATGGAGTATTCACCTGTATTCACCTGTGTTGTCGGGCTCAATAATACTACTAAAAAGCCTTTTAATGCCCACCCTTTGACATTATCAAACTACCACTGCATAAGTATTTAATTATAATGTGACATACATGTACTGCTGCACAAACTTTGAATGCTGAAACTTATTTTATGCCGTTCAAGGCATGCCATGATGTTAGGACAAGGATTTTCCGATACAACATTAATTTGAATTGCTTAACGACTAATTAAGTAGATTAAATTCCATTATAAACTTGGAAAAACATATCTCTAGCAGCAGCAGCACCACAATGTATAAATTCATAGATAAATGGACAAAATTAGATTTATTTTTTTTGTGAAGAGGAATAATTGTATAACTTTGTTTTATGTATTATTGTAACTTAATTGAGATTTTATTGTATAACTTTATTCTTAATAATGTGCGTTATTCATGTTACTCAGGTGGTGTACTGTATGTTTTATGTATTATTGTAACTTGATTAGTGATTTGTATATACACCTAGCACATAAAGTCCCTGACCAGGTGCTTTGAGGTTGGCTAATTCAAAATATACAATCGGTACCGAGATATACATTAAATGAGGAAATTTCTTTTCCGCAGTTTGATACCTCATTCAACAAAATCGAATGGATACTTTTAAAGTTATAGCGATTTCAATGACCGTGCATAACAACAGCAAAGTTGCACTAGGTATAGGAAATCATTGATTTGTGTGACAGTTATGACAGTAATCACACACAATTCAATGAATACCTAGTGCAACTTTGTTGTTGTTATGCGCGGTCATTGAAATCGCCATAACTTTAAAAGTATCCATTCGATTTTGTTGAATGAGGTATCAAACTGCGGAGAAGAAATTTCCTAATTTAATGTGTATCTCAGATTTTTGGTACCGATTATATATTTTGAATTACCCAACCTCAAAGTACCTGGTCAGGGACTTTATGTGCTAGGTGTATATGTTTTAAGCGAAATAAAAAGAGAAAAGAGAACAAAGATAACGTCATCGATTTTATCCCACTGTCCACGCTTAACAACAGATGTTTCAGTATATAATTCATTAACTAACGGATATGACAATGCCCGTGAAGGGGGGCGGGATGGAGACGATTTCACGGTGCCAACTACCTCACTAACATTTGAGAGCGATAATGATGAAGCCTATATTACGGTCAATATTGCGGACGACTTTGCCAAGGAAAATGGCGAAAGCTTCGACATCTTGCTGACAGATCCAGAAGGCATATCACAGAACCTGAAACATCCTTACAGGATTACAGTGGTCATTGAAGACAATGATGGTAGGTTTTATATGATTATAGCTAAGGAATTTTAGCCACGAGTGACACGTTTTTATTATCACATTGCGTGTTGAAATTAATTTTCTGATATCTTAAATACATTTGCATAATAGCATCTTTTATTTGTGCAATATTATACAAATGTTGTGTGCCTGAGATTGTGACATAAAAGGTCTGATTTCGGACATGCTATAGGTTTATTATCACATGACTTAAACATAAATGTTGGCAATATAAAACAAATATTGAATGTGTTTTGCTTGTGCAATATAGTAAATCTATATCACTCGGTCCAATTTGGACTGTTTCAACACACTCGGCTTCGCCTGCCATAACGAAAAACTCCAGACTGGAATTTGGGATATAGAGTCCTATCAAACTCTCAGGAATGCAATATTTGTACACTATATCACAAGGTCAAATTTGGATTTAGGAGGCCGAGTGTGATGGCACAATTCGAATTGGACAGTGATAATATTTCACAAACAAAAGGCATTCGATATTTTGTTCTATATACATGATTGCAATTATGGTCTCTTTGTGTATTCTTTTTCAGATGTCTTCCGGTTCCAACCAACCTATTACAGCGTCAGTGAAGCACAGCAGTCCGTGGATGTCTGCCTTAAGAGAACAGGAGCTTTGACCAAGACAACTAACATAAGTATGCTAAACCAAATCGAAATTTAAAACACTTACACTTAGGTTTGATGGGAATATAATTATAGGCATATGCCTTTGAGTATCCCATATTCTGATTTTTTTTCACATGGTTATCAAATCTGTTTTTGAATTGGTTGACGGTTTTGGTTTCTGTCACGTTTGGCGGGAGATTGTTCCAGTTGAGGATCACTCTTTGGGAGAAGAAGTACTTTCTTAGGTTGAGCCCCTTACATAAACTTTTCTTGAACAGCTTTTGCTTGTGGCCCCTGGTGTGCACTGTGCTGGACGCCTTGGTGAACAATTCTTGGGGGTCTATATCTTCCAAGCCATTTAGAATTTTGAAGGTTTCGATGAGGTCACCTGTTATTCTTCTGACTTCTAGGGGGTATAAATTAAGTGCCTTTATCCTTGCTTTGTAAGGGCGTCTCTTCAACATTCGGACTAGTTTGGTTGCTCTCCTCTGAACTTTCTCCAGTGCTTTGATGTCTTTCTTTAGGAATGGACACGATACTCGACACAGAACTCCAAGTGTGGTCGGATGTAGGCTTTGTATAGGATTGCGAACCTTTCTTCATCAATGAATTTGAAGGTTATATTGATGATCCTCAAACTTGACATCGCCTTGGCTGTTGATTTTGTGCATTGTAATGTGGGTTTGCCATCATTTTTTTGTGTATACTCCTAGCTCCTTCTCTTCATTAACTGGCTTGATGGTTTCCCCGTTGAGTATGTATCTTTTTTTCTTTTCTTTTTTTCTTTTTTGAGGGGGGGGGGGGGGGGGTGGGTTGTCTTTGCCCATGTGCATACACTTGCATTTTGATGCATTGAAGCGCAGTAGCCACGTCTCTGACCATGTTTGAAACATTCTTAAGTCTTCCTGGATCATGTCACTGCCTTCCGAGTTTGAGCTGTGTACTTTGCAGTTAAGTTTGGTGTCGTCCGCGAATAATCTAGCTGTCGATGTGACTATATCAGGAAGGTCGTTGATGTACAACAGAAATGGGATTGGTCCCAGGACAGAACCTTGCGGGACGCCACTCAATACCTCTGCCCAGACGGATGTACCACTTCTGACACTTACTTCTTGTCTCCTGTTGTAAAGGAAATCTCTTAACCAATTGATTACTCTTCCAGATATGCCATACGCTTCTATTGTTGATATCAATCTCTTGTGGGGTACCGTATCAAAAGCTTTGGAGTAATCCAGATAGATGATGTCAACTCCATCTCCTTCATCTAGGCTCTGGGTAATATCCTCCAGGGTCACAAGTAGATTGGTCATACATGATCGGCCTGAAGTGAAACCATGTTGCTCTTTGGATAATAGGTTATTCTTGTTGACATGGCTGAGAATTGAGTATCTGATGAGTGATTCCATTACTTTGCAGGGGACACTTGTTAAACTGACTGGTCTATAGTTGCTGGCTAGGTTTTTTGCTCCTTTCTTGAAAATTGGAGTAACATTCGCTTGTCGCCATTCATCCGGGATTTTCCCTCCATCTATTGACTTTTCGAAGATGAGATAAAGTGGAATGTTGTCCTTACGGGTTTGCAGAGTTGGAGGGTCACCAGCTGGTTCTCTTGTTTATACGCTCTGGAAGAAGTCATTCAACACACTAGCTGTTTCCTGAACACTTTTCAGTTGTGCTTCCATTATCTTTAACGAGCTGCGAAACCCCTGGAGCAAACCCCTACCTTCACTTTCTGTTTGGATCTCATATATCCATAGAATGCCTTGGGTTTTAATTTGAATTCGTTCAATCAGTTTCCTCTCGTACACTGCTAAAATGTTGAGTAAAACGTTTACACACCGTTGAGTAACTATGCAACGGTTCAACAGTTGAGTAAAAATGCTCAATATGTTCAAAAGTTGAGTAAAAATGCCCAACATTTTACTCAACTGTTGAACATATTGGGCATTTTTACTCAACTGTTGAACATATTGGGCATTGTTTACTCAACTGTTGAACTGTTGCATATAGTTACTCAACGTTGAGTAAACGTTTTACTCAACATCTTAGCAGTGTAGGTAGCCTGTGCTTCTCTTACTAACTTCTTTGTTTTATTGCAAGGTTGCTTGTACTTCAGATAATTATTGTATTGGTCAGTTCTTCTGTACCTCTGGAAAAGCTTGTGTTTCTTCTTGATGGATTTTTTCACTGCATATTTAAGCCAGGGTTGGTGTTCTTCTTGTTTTTGAGTGGAATGTGTTTCTCCGCTGCCTGTTTATACTCCTTCCTAAATTCCTGCCAAGCGTCATCACATGTCAAGCTATCGAGATTTGCATTCCGGCTGATTTTACTGAAGTGGCTTTTAATCTTTGTGTGTATTCTCCTTTGGCGTAATTTTGTGACTTGCCATTTGAAAATGTCGTCCACAACCCTGATCTAGTTATGTATTTCCATGACAGACCGTCGTGGTCACTACTTCCAAGTGGCGCTGAGTGCTGGATGTCCTCTATCATATTTTCTTCAGCTGAGAATACCAGGTCCAGGGTAGACGGTTTTTGGTTGCCTCTTCTCCTGGTTGGTTTCTCAACATGTTGTACGAGGTGTTCGTCTTATATTTATCAAAGAACTTATGTGGTTCTGATTCCTGGCTACCCTTGACGATGTTTAAGTTCCAGTTGATTACTGGAAAATTAAAGTCCCCCATTAACCATGATATGACTTAGATTGTCCGACGTGTTGATTCTACGAATTTGATTTCTTAGCTTGTTGTTATTAGGGTCCTCGCTGTTTGGACTTCGGTAGCAAATAATTTGTCTTTGGCCTGGAGTTGGATCGCTGCCCATACGGAACTCTCAAAACCCATGTCGTCCATAAGGTTGCATGATTCTGACGTGAATGAGTTGTGTAGAACGACTCCTCCTCCGGTACCAGTTGGTGTATTCTTGTCTTTCCTATACATGTTATAGCCCTCTATGGCTATCTCACTGTCCATGATTGTGCTGTTGCACGAGGTTTCTGTAATCCCAATGATTTTTGGGTGTTTTTCCTCAGAAGAGTACATTGTTCTGTTTGCTTCTTTTACTATAAATTAAAATAATGTATTTTTATTATTTGTGTTTGTTTATTTCTTTAAATATTATATTTGCGTTGTAATTTTTATTTTGTGTTTTTAAATACACAATGATGTTTATTATGTTTCTTTATTAAAACGTCCTACAACTTACCGTCAAAGATATAGCACTCACACTCTTTATTACACGATTCTGGATGACAAATATCAGCAAAAGAAATAACATTTTCTATTTACTTACAGGATTAGAAACTCAAGATGGCTCCGCCATTGAAGGAAGAGACTACTCCGTGTCAGCAAATGGTCTCAATGTTTTATTTGAACGAGATATGGCTGTTGCCTGCGCTACCATTACCATTCTACAAGATTTCGTTGCTGAACAATCAGAAGCATTCTTAGTCCGTATCATAAGTGATGATGTAGAGAAGTACGATACTCAAGCTACTGTTAGCATTAATGACGACCCAGACGGTAAGTTCAAAATCATCCGGTGAATAACTGAAAGATTTTCCATAGGGTTATGTGAAGTCTTTTGAATCACGTAAAAACTATTACCAAGCATTGTACGCCTAGCACAAAAAGTCCCTGACCAGGTGCTTTGTTGTTGGCTAATCCAAAATCAATAATCGGTACCAAAAATCTGAGATATTCATTAAATGGGCAGATTTGTCTCCGTAGTTTGATACCTCATTCATAAAGATCGAATTGATACTTTTGAAGTTATGATGATTTCAATAACCACAAGTAACAACAACAAAGTTGCACTAGAATTGGTTTCCTATGGGATATCATTGATTTGCATCATTGATTCATTTGTTGTCTCAACCAGACAGGTATGGGGATGAATGAGTGGCAGGCATCGACAGGGAGTCGGTACACCCCACACCACCCATTTTCAATGCGTAATCACACACAAATCAATGATATCCCATAGAAAACCATTTCTAGTGCAACTCTGTTGTTGTTATGCGCGGTCATTGCAATGGCCATAACTTTAAAAGTATCCATTCGATTTTTTTGAATAAGGTATCAAACTGCGGAGAAGAAATTTGCTCATTTAATGTATTTCTCAGATTTTTGATACCGATCATCTGTTTTGAATTAGCCAACATCAAAGCACCTGGTCAGGGACTTGGTGTGCTTAGGTACGGTGTTATATGGTATAATATGAAATCGACGTAGATGTGCGCTGTGCTGTGTTTGCTTTGTGACCTGCGCTTATTTATGCGTACCAATATAGGACGGCATTTGATTGGGTCGCACGTATCGTACATATTCATGAGGTTTTTAATTTGACCAGGACAACCATAAAACGAAAGGAACACATATCACCTCACCTTCGTCGACTCCACTGGCTCCCCATCAACAAACGGATTATCTACAAAATTCTTCTTCTGACTTTCAAGGCCATGCACGATCTTGCTCCATCTTATATCTGTGAACTTTTGCAACACCATAATGCAAATCGCGTTTTACGCTCGGCATCACAATTCCGCCTCCACGTGCCTAGATCATCTACTTCGTCATACGGTATGAGAGCTTTTTCGATCGCGGCACCTATGTTATGGAATAATTTGCCTTTGACTGTTAAAAATGCAATTTCCGTCTCTTCATTCAAACGTGCTCTCAAGACTCACCTTTTCTCATGATCCTATCGGACTCTCTATTTTGTATCACTTACGTTCTGTGTGCATCCATGATCAATGCTCAATGTTGCTGTTATATTCTTTGCCTTTCCCTTCTTTTATGTGTATTTTTGTGTACAGCGCTCTGAGGTTTTTATACATGTTGCGCTTTATAAATACGTTATATTATTATTATTATAAAGCTTAACCCTCCCTTATGGAATGAGTCATATTTGTTTTTCTTCATAACTGCGAGATCTTACAAAGTACTAAATTGTGGGATTCCAAGTCTCTCCAAGAGAAGATTTTCTTATTGGCTATCTGATTGACTACGAGGGTTGGTCATTAAGTTATGAAAGTGATCATGGTATGGGATGCCATGAGTAATTTTATTGAGCGATAGTGTGATCAATACAAAATATGAACGTTTGACTTTCAAACAATGCACTTTTGGACTTTTAAGTATGAACTATGACGTCACAGCGTTAGCTTAAAGTAAGAACATGCACTCTGGACACTGCCTGAAATCTGTCAATATTTGGATGGATATGCAATAGGTTGAAATATGGGTCAATTGATACATTTACGTATATCTCGGCAATGCAAGCATAGAAACAGATAAAGAACACAATAATCTATGTTTGACGCTCATTTTTAGATATGAATACCTTAATACAAAAAAGAAGGGACCATCTCGAATACGCCGTTTTTTAAGGAAAATCCGGAAAAATAAACCATAGTAAACAACAAAGTACAAAGAACAGTGGAGGGATTATAATTGAATAAATTGTTTTGTGATGTAAAGCAATAATAGTGGGGATTTCAAAAGAAGCTGATCATAACATTTCCTCAAACCGTTGGAATGTGACGATTACTCTAACATTACACATCTAGTAACTCTAAAGATAGCAGTAATAAGAGAGGTTGTGGCAGCCATATTTGATTGATGCGTTCATGTATATTTTCATTTTGATTATCAAAATAATTATACACATTGATTTAACCATTTTTCAAGGTTTCTGATTAGATTTTGAAGCCACAGTAAGCTTTTATCTGGTAAAGTTCATGATTTTCGCCATTTTTGGCCCAGTTCAAAATTATCTGATGTCTGCGCATGCGCATATTTTCTTTAGGTTTCATGTGAACAAACAAGTTCAGATAATAAGTTAGCTATCTCTAATGGAAGTACGAGATTGTATGTTTATCGAGTATGTCTCTCTCTTTAGACATGAAATCGGACAGTGATTTTAAAGATTGTCAAAAGTACTAATTTCAGCAAAAATTTGGAATCCACATGTTTCATGTTTACAAAATGGTTTGTATTATTTCTGTTCAAAACTTCAATTTTAAAATTAACAATATCTAAGAATGTAGATGGTAGAATCACAAGCACCCAGACCAAGAACAATTTTACCGACATGAACCATCTTTAGACACCCTTCCCGTATGTATCTTTTTTCCCAGCTTCTTACACATTTAAATATTTCATCATCGTTAATCACATTTGCATATCATACTTTAAACAGTTTTCATCAGTTTTGCTTCGGATGAATATATTGTGGATGAAAACGCCGGGAAGGTAACGGTAGAAATCGTCAAAGGAGGAGATATTCGGCAATCTGTTTCTGCGGGTAAGTGTCAACAACTTTTATGTTTTTAGGAAATCTAACCTTTCTAGCAGATCAAGTTTAGTTTTGCTTTATGTTTTGAAACCTAAACATATATATACTCATCAAATTATGTAACTTTTATTCTTCTTCTGATTGTATGTCATTTCCTGCAGCCATTACATCTTATTCAGAAACTGCTGAATCAGATGACTACATCGGTGTCATAAACGAAGGCATACGAATACCATCTGGTAGAGGATCCATATCCTTTGATGTCTATATAAGGGATGACAACGAAGATGAGAGTAATGAGCAGTTTATTTTGACCTTGTCCAACCCTAGTAATGGAGTGATATCTGAGTCTTCCACAACAATAACCATAAAAGATGATGATGACGAACCACCTGTTATTGACTCATCAGGTTAGTAAAGACCTCGCAAAAATAAATAAGCTGTTGTAAATACGTCTGTGATACCTTGTTCGGGAAGCTTGCCCTTTTGGGAAGAAGTACCCATAATGCAATTCGATAATTTTGGCTAGTCCAATAAAGGAACCCTCAATTCATAAAACAAGAAAACTTTATCCTATCAATTGCTAGATATAAATTAGACTACAGACCTAACTCGAAATAGGTGAAACATTTTTTACTATACAATGATATATTTAGTGTCATTTTCAGCGTTATCGATATACATCGATTCTTTATTTTAATTTGCGACATGCTCTTATTTGGTAATATGGAAGATCATGCAATCATGCAAAGAAATTGTAGAAGGAAAACAAAATATTTTATCGTACTTTTTTAGATAAAAGTGTTTGAATATTTATTGAGCTAAATAAGCCCAACTTCTTAATTACAGGGTGTCCCTAAAGAAAGGTGCACGTGTTCCACGTCATTGCCCTCATTGAGTACTCAGCATTTGGCTGTAAGCTTTAAATAATCGTAAGGATAATTTGGTTGGCTTTCAAATGCCGTCGGTTTTATTGTAATTGCTCTTCCCAATCCAACGATAGCTAGCTTGATCAATCACGAGCACTTAAAAACGGATTGTGTAGGGAAAAAGATGCTTGTGAAAAGAGTCGGTTTTTCTCATATAATAATCAGTATTTACTAATTGAAGTTTATATGCGCTTCAAGATGACAAAATTACCTTTCACTTGTTTAATTTGCATTATCCTATCTAAAATATGCTTGATGTAAGTTGATCACAAAATCTCAAGTTTGTGCTACTTTTATGAAGAAATGCTTCAAAGCGTTAAACTAACATCAATTTTTACACATGGATGATTTCTTTCAAAAAACTGGCACAACTTTGAAATTGTTTGCTCATGGGTCAAAACAGTCTGTTTACATAATAATAATAATAATAAATTGAATGTCATATTTATGTGTGATACAAGAATATATCGCACTCGCTATAAAAATATATTCTTGTATGACACTCAAAGCCATTCAATATTATAAATTTTACAATGGTAAAAGTATAACAGATAACGAATGTTTCCATCTCTGATTTGCAAAAACTGCACCGGTTTATTCACTTTTATTTCCATTTTAAACAGCAAACAATTCGTGTCGAGCATGTTGTTTGTAATACTGAATTGAAACCAATGAATTTTTGAATCTTTTGTGATTTTCACTGGTTGTTAACATATGATTCACCAGTTCTTATTGCTGTTTGTGACTCCCAACATCAATGGAAAGAGCAATATCTGGATTTTTGTTTGTTTGTGCATCTATCTTTCAGGAATCAGTAACGGTGTCCTCGCAGGGATAATCGCAGCCGCTGTTGTTACAGTCCTCGTTTCAGCTCTTGGCATCGGGTTGTTTTGTGCGTATTTGCTACGTAGACCTGTCCAGCCAGTGGTGATGCAAGCACCACAACCCATGAGATATATGGAGGACTTGAGATACGGACGAGCACCATATGGCCAGGTAAGCAATGGATCTAAACCTCTTAAAAAGTTCAAATTTTCATAGACACCTTATAATTATATTGATCAATTATGGAAAACAGTGATTACAGATACAAGAAGTCTACGACTTAAAAAAACGTGTATACTGTTTCAGAAACAATAAATCGAAAACCACGCAATAAAATTACACATTCAAATGAAGTATAACATGCTTGTCTAATGTAGAACCATTTTTGCAATCAGTCTATAACTTTTCGGGTGGGTGTGGGTGGGGGTTGGGTTGTGGGGTGGGGTGGGGGGAGCTGGGTAACTTGTATTTGTCGGTGTCTTACATTTTTGACCCGTTTACAAACTGGAAAACTGTTTTGACCCCCTCAACAAAGTGAAACACCTTTGACAACACCCCCACCCCCGTTTCAAATGGGTTTGTATCATATGCGTAAATCCAGGGGGATGGGGGCGGGAGTGGGGCGGTTTATTGTTACTTCAAACATCTCTTTCATTGTCTTCTTTTCTCCGTACTCCCTACTAGTTACGGCGGAAGCACCTATATTTAGGGCAAGCGGTGAGTCGCATTATTATGTTGAAACCTGTAGAAAAAATGTGAGCCCCCCTCCCTCATTTTGCACAGCCTCCCACCAAAGTTTTTCTGAAAACTCCCTTAGTTATAGGTTGTATTTATGGATTGTATGTACATATGAGCATATTTTTGCGTGTTCATTGATAACAATCCCTGATGGTACTACACATGATTGAAAGGTACCATAGTGCAATATTTCATATTACTTGTTTCTTGTTCTAATTCAGTAATTTTGTTTACCTGTTTCAGTCATTCCCTTACAGATGAACAGCAATAATCCGTAACCCTTGGTGAGTACAGTTAATGACACTCTAAAATTCGGATTAGATCGTCAAAGCAATAACTACATAATTATCAGTTTATGACATAACTATCTGCTGCTATTAGACTACACTGTAAACATGGTAAAACGTTATTTACAACTTCAGACTGGAGTTTAAGACGTATCCATGGTATTACTCTTTAGACAATACATCCCCGGATATGTTGGCCTAGATAGGATACCGTATTGACAGAGGATTAACCTATGTATATCATATTATGCAAATTGTGTGGCAACGTTACATTTTCGAAATGCCAGTTTAAGAAATGACATGTTAGTTTCTTAGATTAACCTCCTAATCGTGTTTGGATTATTAACTTAACAAATACTGATCGATCTTCTCTCTTTATTTTATTTGTTTGTGAAATTCCAGATTCTAGATGACGCCACTCATCATTCCCGGAATGAAGATGTAGAATATTTTTATTTTTATTTGGTGAAGGAAACATAAATAATAGGAGTACCTATGGGATTCATGGTGTAATGGACATATTCATAAGTGATAGGACTGCTAAATAGGCCTCCTATTGGTTGAAAGGGACAATCATTAAAGTATATTTAGGATACATGTTTTTAGTTTCAGCAAAGCAAACTAATACGTACGTAAATATTCTGGATGTGAATACAGGCTATATCCTACGCCTACATTTAGTTCAGCTGGAGGTAGATGGGGAAATGCAACTCTAAAGGTTTGATAATTAAAGGAGAGATAAAACAACTGTTACCATGTCACCAGACTAAATCCAATGTTGCAGTTCGTATATAAAATAATTATAATACCCTGAAAGAAATCGGATTTTTTTTTCTCAATCGCCCGTTATTTCGCATATTTCATTATGTCTGTCTATATTTTGTGGACATCGATGGAATTCTGATGTATTCATCTTTCTAATGATACCAAATTTAAAGCAATCACTTTTGTCAGTGCTCAGCAACTTGCTGAATATGCAAATGTTACCACTATTTTGTGCCTAAAGTCAGCAGACGACCTGCAATATTGACAGACAAGGTGTTATTTGAGCACAAAATATTGGTAAATTTGGCACATTTTGATTGACGACTTCCGACAATCACAAGCAAGTGGCTGAACAATAAAACACGTCATTGCTACATATTTGGTATCGTTAGAAATATGAACACATCAGATTTCCATTGATGTCCACAATAGTTTGAACATAATATAAAGAAATATACGAAATAAAGACGATTGAAAACCAAATTCCGAACATTTTTAGGCGTTTATTACTAAGTAATTAGGCCTACATCTAATCATTTCTACACTTGATTGATTCCCCTTGTTCACAATTTTTGTAAATTGGCCCAAGTTTATTTAATCAAAATATAATTTCAAATGTACTTTTATTAAAACACATACACACAAATATATATGTTATTTTAAATTGACCTATTTACTAGATTTTATTTTTGTATCCAAGATTGAAATTTCTTTTATAACATAGCCATCATGTCTACTATAATCGGGTTCAGCAAATGTGATCTCTTGCATATTTGGGGAGGTGCAGGGTTGATTTGATGGGGATGTACTGGTAAATTGTTATTTGAGTAACCAATAATCAATACGTCTTTATGAGAGATAAAAGCTCATAAAATTACCCAGAATGTTACTTAATGGTTACTTTAACGGGTGAGTATTAGGCCAAATACATATTTCAGTGTGTTACTTATGGAAAGAGGCACTCGAGTTGATATTATTCCCGTGGCCTATGTAATTATGTAGGATTACTAAAATCGTGTTTTAGGTGATTGAAATTAAACATCATGTTGCAAAGCACAACAAAACTTTTAACGTCAATGACATTCAACATTTATTCGATAAGGCATTGGGAAAAGTGTCCTATCAGACTGGAAACATGTGTCGGCACGTCAGGGAAATTAAAAATTCGTAAAAAAGATCACATCTGTAATATTGTCATTCCACAAATGATCATCAAATTATTTGAGGATTCAGACCACGACGCACGATATTTAATATTGTAGACCAAATTTAAAATGGACGTGCAACCATGCATGATACATCCACGGTGTACAGTCATCAAAAAGGTAACTATACAGGTAATAAATGGGCTTCTCTACCTAAAAAAGCCCATGTATAGTTACTTTTTTGATGCCGTATATATATAGTTTTCCTTTCTGGTCTGTTTCAGGATCGAAATTATATTGATTTAATCGGGAAGCAGTTTACTACCTCTCCCGAAGTGTGGACAGGCCCAAAACTTTTAATGAGGTAACACATTTGCTGAAACCGATTATAGTGCTATATAGTCTTTGCGCAATAATAATTATATATATCGCATAGTGTAATAAATGTTATACAGACTTAAAGTGATAAGTGCTAAAATATTAAAAAGGTTGATATCCAAGTAATACAATTTAAACTAAGACTTGTTCTTTGATAACAAAAGTTCAATGGTAGATATGTTGATATTTTCTCCTTCATTTCATAGGCCCACGTGTTTTATCCGAGTCTTTATACTATTTATTCAAATATTCTGATTATTTTACGGAACGAAAACAAGTAAAATGGAAGCGTTGCTGCATGTTGATTTTCGTCTGGCAGCACAACTTCCAGAAACTTGTTTTGGTTCCGTTTAAAAATAAACAGAACCTTAACATGAATTTTGAATAGATGTACACGATTGTGGACGGGATAAGAAGAATATGTACATGTATAATGTCTTAGGCCTATTATGTTTGGGTTGTTTGTTGGGTGTAATCTAACTAATTAGCATACTGCTTTACGGAGCGATTAAGTATTTTTTCTTCCGAAGGAAAACTGAAATCAAATTGCACGAAATCCAATTACTATTCGCAATATGCTACGCTACGTAGCTTAGGAAACTGTTACAACAGCGTGAAGTAAATGTCTTGGGCGGAGTTGGGTTCAAACCGGGGATTCAAAACTCGTTACCCGATTGTGTACGTGTATTGTATTGCAATTTCAGCGTTAGTTTAGAGGATTGAGTAGCGATAGTGTTGACTGACAAACGTGATTAGTTATCCTTGGTAATTTAGAATTACTAAATACTGGAAATTCACCGTAAATTCACCGTAAATTCATGAAAAAGTTGATCACATACCGTAAAATAAACGGAATATTATGTTATACACGAACATGTTTAGTTTGCGCTGGCGTCATTGATGCTCTAGTATAAAACAATAATCAAGGTTGCACTATGCCTTGTGTAGATTGACATAATGAGTCTCGAATTAAAATAAGTTAACAGGTCCGTACACTCTTAGAAAAAATGGTTCGTTTAAGAACCCTTTTTTGTCCCGCGGGGAGCACCTTTTGGCCTAAAAGGTTCTAAAAAGAACCTTAGAATGGTTCTTTGAAGAACTTTCAAATTTTAAATAAGACATAAAGGTATATTTACTTTTTTGTTTTTATGTAATATGCAAATTCAAGAGAAATGTAAACAAATTTAGTCCTTTTCAACTTTTGGTTCTAAAAGGAACCCTATAGAAATTTCATTGGGTTCCTTTTAGAACCAAAAAAGGTTCTAAAAGGGTTCTTTAGCCAAGAAAATGGTTCCTCAAGCTTCAAGAACCTTTTGGGGAAAAATTATGGAGAACCCTCAATGGTTCTTGGTAAAACGGTAAAAAATGTTTTTAGCCAAGAAGAAATGATTTTTAACAGTTGAAAAGGACTAAATTTGTTTACATTTCTCTTGAATTTGCATATTACATAAAAACAAAAAAGTAAATATACCTTTATGTCTTATTTAAAATTTGAAAGTTCTTCAAAGAACCATTCTAAGGTTCTTTTTAGAACCTTTTAGGCCAAAAGGTGCTCCCCGCGGGACAAAAAAGGGTTCTTAAACGAACCATTTTTTCTAAGAGTGTAATTTAAGGATAGCAGGATAAACACATTTATAATCCCGTGGTTTCCGGTACTACAAATATTATTGCTAAACGAGGAGGGGAAAATAAAGAAAATCACACCGTTTGGACTAGATATACTAGTCTTCTAAAATAGAACTAGCCCACTATACGTATGACTTATAGTACGAGGCAGCGATGCTGCCGAGTGCTGTAAGGAATTAATAGCACTCATCGACAGTTAGGCCTACTATTATAGTCGATTCGCAGACATTGGCCGATTTTAGCGATTTACCATTTCAGTAAAGAGGTAACAGAAGCAAAAGAGGGGGAGGCACTCGAATTTAATCGTAATATGCAAGGTTAATACCGTGTGTTCGTGTGCATGTACTACTGTAATGACAGTTAAATGTAGTCACCACTATGTACCTAGTGACAGGGAACTTGCGGTTGGATTATCGGCATAACGATAAAGAAATGTATTGTTATTCAGATAAATTGATAAAGGTATTCAGGTCTTATAGCCAGAAATACTTAAAGTAACGTTTATAATCCGTATCTTGGTTGATATGACTGTTTTTCCATTTAATTAGGACAAATGGTTTTGTACCTAGGTATATAAAAAAATGATTAGTGAATTATTTTCCGGTTTTTTTCTCGCAAATAAATACGTAGAACTGTTATTTTCATTTTAATGTTTCCTTTATTCCACGTGCATAATAAAAACGGAAAATAATAAAAAGTGTCCACTAAATTATGAATAGGTAAAATGACATACATAATATTTTGTTCGATTTGTTTTTATTGTGGTAACCGCTTCCAAAGGGATAACACATTTGAAGCTGCTGGATTAAGTTTTTGGTTGTCGTGATTGTAAAGCTATATGATCAGCCCTATTCATAAAGCCACACTATCATGAATAGCATTTGATTATGGAGCGCAAATAATCATGATAATAACATCTATAAAAGTACCGCTGTTTCATCATTGGTCAAAATGGGTTCCTCTAACGCCCAATGGACGAGGTCCAAAATCGATACCGATGCGCCAGAGTTTATGAATCTACTATAGTGATGATTTATGTGGCAGTACTCAGCTATACACACCCCTGCACAGTAGGACCCCTCAATACATACACACCACTTTCACAGTGTAAAGATAAACAATCATCTACTAAAACACACACACCAAGTTGGGTAATAATTACAGTGCTGTTATTAATCAGGTTATTTACGATGTCAAATTTATAGCACTCTGAAGCTGTACTATAAGTGAAATTTGTATTATAAGTGAAATTTGTGGAACTCTGGACTGGCTGATGTGTATGTGCTATTAAGATGTGTACGGTACAATGACTAGCTCGAAAGCCCTACGTATACACGACAGATACACGACAGATACAATACACAGGTAGGTGTGTGGTTCTCTTGTGAGCAAGACACATACTGCAAGTCAATAGTGTAATAAGAGATTTAGAAATCTAATAAGCATGATAAAGAAGAGTGTTTATAACAAAAACGGCAACTTTAGCAACCACCTTGATGTTAGAAACATGCCTATAATTACTGAGAATATTAGGATCCATGTTTTGTTTCTTAATAATCGGTGTTATGATAGCATCCTTGAGAGCATCAGGGAAATTACCTGTTTTAAAGGATACATTAACAATTTCAGTCAGAATGGGAATGAACTGGGTAGAATTGTCCTTGAGGAGCCACATGGGAATAGGATCGAGCAGACACGATTTATTAGAGCATATAATATAACTAGTTTCCCTTGATAGCTCAGATGGTAAAGCGTTCGCTTGGAGAACGGGAGGTCCGGGGTTCGGAATCGATCCTTCTGCTCTGCACAATGTCATTTGATTTTTTTTTTCTCGTCATTTTTTTTTTTTTTTGATTTGTTTATGAATGTTTGGTTCATTTCTTTTTCATAAGTTAACAGATCCCCACCATTCTGGTATACATACTCCCAAAGCAAAAACAAACATCGGCATAGTGCTCGGGATCAGAGACTTTAAAGTTGTATTGTATTTTATGCATGACATAAATTGTCCGCTTAGGAGCGCTATTAATTCGGTCTAGTAAACCTATTGTTATCACTTACTACGAGAGGATTTCCTGGTTGTATATTTAAATTCGGGGCGTGTACGACGGTACTTCTTGCTAACTGCATGGGTGAGTTTCTATTATGTTGCAAATTACATCCACGCTTAATGCGTTTAAACTACTCAATGGGTGTTGCAATACTGCCGGTTGGTTGCACACGAGAATTATGTCATATAGCAACCACCTTTGATGGAAGGCGAATATTTAAATTTGTTGCCGGTTTTTAGGGCAGCAATTTATGGCGCAAATTACATCCACGCTTAATGCGTTTAAACTACTCAATGGGTGTTGCAATACTGCCGGTTGGTTGCACACGAGAATTATGTCATATAGCAACCACCTTTGATGGAAGGCGAATATTTAAATTTGTTGCCGGTTTTTAGGGCAGCAATTTATAGCGCTGCCAAGCGGGCCTTGTAGCGTAATGGGTATTAAAGACGCGACGTAATATACACACGGGGTCACGGACGGCCCATGATGTGACGTTTTGAAGATGGTTTTCATGACAATGTTTTGCTGCATTTACACCTGATTTTCCTCATTATGCGTATGTGTCTTTTGAAACTAATTATTTGAGTGGGTGAAGGGATAACCTGAGCACAATCGCTCCCAGACGGAATATCGAGTAAGAGACATGGTCATCATAAATCATCATAAAACATTCATAAATAAATTAAAAACCCAACAAAATTGATTTTGATGAGAGAAAAAAAAATCCGTGACATTGTGCAGAATCGAACCCCGGACCTCCCGTTCTTCAAGCGAACGCTTTACCATCTGCGCTATCAAGGGAAACTATAGTAGATTCATAAACTCTAGCGCATCGGTATCGATTTTGGACCTCGTCCATTGTGCGTTAGAGGAACCCATTTTGACCAATGATGAAACAGCGGTACTTTTATAGATGTTATTATCATGATTATTTGCGCTCCATAATCAAATGCTATTCATGATAGTGTGGCTTTATGAATAGGGCTGTTCATGTAGCTTTACAATCACGACAACTTAATCCAGCAGCTTCAAATGTGTTATCCCTTTGGAAGCGGTTACCACAATAAAAACAAATCGACCATCATCGACCGTATACAGGTTTCGAAAGAAAAATATTATGTATGTCATTTTACCTATTCATAATTTAGTGGACACTTTTTATTATTTTCCGTTTTTATTATGCACGTGGAATAAAGTAAACATTAAAATGAAAATAACAGTTCTACGTATTTATTTGCGAGAAAAAACCCGAAAATAATTCAATAATCATTTTTTTATATACCATTTGCCCTAATTAAATGGAAAAACAGTTATATCAACCAAGATACGGATTATAAACGTTACTTTAAGTATTTCTGGCTATGAGACCACCTGAATACCTTTATCAATTTATCTGAATAACAATACATTTCTTTATCGAAAATACGCGGGCAATTGACCACAACTGTTTGCAACCAAACTTATGCCGATATACCAGCCGCAAGTTCCCTGTCACTAGGTACATAGTGGTGACTACATCACAGTAGTACATGCACATGAAGACACGGTATTCATAGGCGTGCGCAGGATTTTTTTACCCGGGGGGCTTAAAAACAAAGTTCATTGGTTCGCACCGCTATCCGCGGTCACGAGTCTGAGGGGGATGTGCCCCCTTGGATTGGAATTTTGGTTTGGATTGGATTATTTGGAATATTGGCTATTGTCAAAAGAAAGGTTTAACCGGGAGTTTAACAAACCGTTCCTGAAGCCATGTTGTTAAGTTTGACTTATAGGCCTAATATGAAACTAATTTGCGCGTAGCGCGCCAAAAATGTCTATTTGACACTAAAAAGGTCCAGTAAACGTTTCTGAAGCCATCTTGTTTCAATTGAATAACAAAGAAGTATGAAAATAATTGGCGCGGAACGCGCAAAAATTTGCTATATGTAAAATTAAAGGTTTAGAAAAACATTCTTGAAGCCATCTCGTTAAGCTTGAATAATAAATAATCAGTGAAACTAATACGCGCGTAGCGCGCAAAAAATGTCTATTTTAACACTAAAAAGTTTCAGAAAACGTTTATGAAGCCATCTTGTTGAAATTGAATAACACAAAATAAAAAATAATTTCCGCGGAGCGCGAAAAAATTGGCTATTGTAAAAATAAAGGTTTAGAAAAACTTTTCTGAAGCTATCTTGTTAAGCTTGAATAATAAATAATCAGTGAAACTAATACGCGCGTAGCGCGCAAAAAAATGTCTATTTTAACAATAAAAAGGTCCAGAAAACGTTTCTGAAGCCATCTTGTTCAAAAAATGGCTATTGTAAATAGAAAGGTTAAAAAAACCGTTCCTGAAACTATCTTGTTAAGCTTGAATAATAAAACATTCCAACTAATTCGCGCATAGCGCGCAAAAATTTGTTATTTTTACACTGAAACGGTCCTGAAAACGTACTTGAAGCAACCTTGTTAAGCTTGAATAATAAAACATTGAAAATAATTTGTGCAAAAACTGGTTATTTTAACAGTTATTTTATGGTCCTGAAAAACGTTCATAAAGCCATTTTTTTAAGCTTGAATAATAAAAATTGAAAAAAAATGCTATTTTAACACTAAAAAGCTCCAGAAAAACGTTCCTGAGCGTACAAACTGTCACTTTTTTAAAACTAAAATGGTCCAGATAAACGTTCCTTAAGCCATCTTTTTATAACTTGAATAAAGAAACATTGAATCTAACTCGCGCGAAGCGCGCCAAAATTTCTAGTTTTCCCCCCTAAAATGGTCCAGAAAACGTTACTGAAACCATGTTGTTAAGCTTGAATAGCAATGGCGTATTAGGTAGGTTATTCATATTGGGGGTAGGCGAGAAATGAAAATGAGCCGACAAGAACTTTACACCTATTTTTGGCACGATCGAGGTACATTTTGACTCTTAAACAAGCTTGTAGCAAAGAATGTTGCACTTTGGGGACACATTATGCGAGCGTAGCGGGCGAAAAATTTTCATCTGTGTACTTTTGACCATCATGATTCCATGAATCCTGTGGTCAAATGAACCGACGTCAATATTGGGGGGGGGGGCGATCGTCCCCCCTCACCCCCCCCCCCCCCCCCCCCCCTGGCGACGCCACTGTTGAATAGTTAAATATTGAAACTAATTCGCGCAAAAAAATGGCTTTTTTTTGGGGGGGGGGCATCGTCCCCACCGTGACAATGATGGGGGAATCATAAAAATGGATTTTTTTGTGTTGTTGGGGGGGGGGGGGCATCGTCCCCACCGTGACAATGATGGGGGGAGCACTCCCCGCTTGCACTGTCTATGCTCGTTACCCTTCCTCCTTATCTTCCTTTTTATTTTTTACTCTTTTGCAAATGTGGGGGTGGGGGGGGGGGCTGTCTCCCTGGTTACGCCACTGGTGATTCAGAGGGCCGAGTTGTTGGGTTTTAACTTGCCTGGATGACCTAAAACTCTCCTTGCTATCAATATTTACTTTCGTTATAAAACACTCACATGGTGGTTCAGAGATGTAGAGAAAAAGTGAGAGACACTAATAAAAGCTCCGGGCTCTCCTTTTCCCTCCCCTCCTCCTCCCCTCCTCCTCCCGGGCACTCAGCTTTTTTTTGGGTAGGGGTGTGCCACCCAGGGTCTCAATTAGGGGGGAACTGAACTGAGTGGATTTTATGACAAAAAATAGGGTCTTAGGTACTGATTTTTTTCTTCAAAAAAGTAGGTCTTGAGAACTGGCCTATATGGTTCAATTTTGATTAGCAAGAACGCAAATTTGCGATTTTTTTGGGCTTAAGAACGCAAAATGTTCGAAGAATTGGGGTTTGGAACGCAAAATTTCGCGATTTTTGAATTTTCAATCAAATTGGAGTCTTATAAGAACTGATGCAGGCTCAAAAGGGGTGTCATAAGAACTAGCAGCAGAGGGTGAAAAAGGGGGTCTTCAGCGCGGCACATACCTTATTATATCTATATATACCCTTTTCACAATGTCAGTGCCCCCCGGCTCCTCCTCCCCCTTCCTCCTCTCCCCTCCTCTCCTCCCCTCCCCTCCCCTCCTCCTCTCCTCCCCTCCCCTCCCTTTTCCCCCTCTTTTTTTTTTTTTACCCTCTGGGGACCCGGGGGGCTTGAGCCCCCAAAGCCCCCCCCCCCCCCCTGGGCACGCGCCTGGTATTAACCTTGCAAATTACGATTAAATTCGAGTGCCTCCCACTCTTTTGCTTCTGTTACCTCTGACTGAAAATGGTAAATCGGCCAAATCGGCCAATGTCTGCGAATCGACTATAGTTATAACCGGGAGATTCAAACACTTTATTGTCAAGTGCCACATTTTGATCACCACATTTGAGCTTCACAGCGGGCTTCAAATGATGCGGCAAAAATCGTCTTAAACACTATTACTATTTCAAACACGAAGGATATCAAACAACTCATTATAATGTGCCACTGTATAGATGGATTTTTTACGACGTTGTAAAATAAGGGATTTACGGACGTTTTCTTCTAAAATTTGCTACCATTTCTTCCAGTTCATGTCAGTTTTTACGCCGATGCAGTAGCATGAAATATCACATTTCGGGACATTGGTGACTGAATATATTGATTCGATAAAACAGTATGAAGTAAAATAGATGTATGCTTCATTGTAGGTTAGTGGGTAAACGATCAGCGGTCTCCTTTTGTATATACAGGGTGTCCCAAAAAAATGTTAACACTCCGGGCACATCATATATCTTAAAAGGACAGGAACACACGGGTCTAATCTTGATGTATTATGAAAGCTGAGTAAATAAGCTTTCATTTGCATTTTATTTCGTTCCAATTGGTTATTTAGAACGTTATTTACTTTGAAAAGCCCGGTAAACAGAACGGGTATTGATAGTCTATTGCGGTAACTACAGTATCTTATACTAGCTAACGGGATACATACAATTAGTTTGATAAAAAAGCAACGGTGAAAGTTAATATACTTCTAATATTTGAAACATATAAATTTAATATACGCATTCACCGATGCGATCGATGTAACGCTATTTGTGAAGTTTATAGATTCTTATTTCACCAAGTATTCTATTACACGTAAACTCGATGTTGAGCGCGATGGACAATAGCACTTCTTTTGATATCGATTCCTAGCGATTTAATGCATCTGGGAACGAGAGTGGCGGATTATTTATGGATGTTAAGAAGTTATTGACTATCTGCGTTTATGACAGTGCGAAAGGCTACATCGGCTTTTGTGTTGAGCGACCTTGGTCCGAAACACACATAGCTTCAAACAAAACACCCACTTAACCGTCCCTGTCTCGATTATCTATGGTTAACTACGAGAATCTACGGGATCCTCATAACCATGATAACAGAAAGAGCTTATCTATCTCATCAGTGATTGCGCTAACGACTGACTGTTAACTTTCTGTAAAGGTTTGCCTGAATGTTGGAAAATGAAATTGAATAGAAATAAATTGTAAAATTGAAGATAGCCTAATTGTCATATGTTTAAAATTGTCATAAGTATAGGCTATCATTATTACATTTGATTCTAGAGTATGGTTAAATTATTTAAACAGCCTTTGTCAGATTAATGCTGATTAAAATTATTATTACGCAACTATTCCAATTCATGATATTAAAGGTATATGTTCCGATCACTATTTGGCTATGCTTTTTTTTCACATCATGATATTTTGATATCAGAAGAATCCCCATATGTTTCTCATTATGTCTGTAAAATCTTAAGGGCCAGAAATGTTCCATTTTGAAATCATATGCTAAAATGTTGTGAATTACTGCCAAAGGTGGTTAACCACCAACCAGTTTGTGTAGGCCTACTTCTCAATGAGCAAAATTAGAACCATTTGGAGTTATGCAACTCAACCTTTGGAATGTAACAATTTTAAGGATGACCTTTCATGTAAAATAAGTTGAAAATGGGACAATTTTAAGGATGACCTTTCATGTAAAATAAGTTGAAAATCGGGCCAACAATCAGAACATCAACCATTAATTTAAAGAACACATTTATTTATTATATTTGCCCTCTGTCGGAAGTCTTTCGTTTTTAAGGACTGTTCTTGTTTGGGACAAATACGGAATATTTCATTTATGGGATGGAGTTCATAATTTTACGAACATTTCTAACAATGTTTACATGACCCTTTGTTACGCTAGTCATATGATACTAGAATCATGCTTCAGGTAAACATCATGTAAAGTGCTCAACAAAAGAAAGTCATACACTTTGTTTAGGTCCTTTAGAGTAACTTCCGAATATGTTTGACCATACAGACTAGATAGACATTTGGATGAATCTTTCCGGCACAATTTGATACCAAAGTTGCCCCCTAACAACAAAGATAAACCATGATTAGCACCATTTAAAGAAAATTGGTCACTTTTGTACATCTATAATATTTACTACATGTATTTCGGCCGCTTCTGGTGCCACGTAAACACATTTTTCGTGGTGGCCAGTGGTTAATTTTTCGCCACGATAGCGAGAGGGAGTGGGTTCGAAACCAAGGTCATTCAAGCCAGTTTATATATTATCAATTTCTTATTATTTCCTAATTAAATTGATTCATGTCTGTATTCTTATTACTAGAAATACGCGTATGCTTTTTTTTAAATGGTATTGTGACGACGTGATTATCGTATTGGTCATGGAGTTTAGTTGTCTTGCGTAACTATTCACAGCCGTCGATATTCAAAACTCAGGAAATTGTATCAGACTCAAAACGGCTGAGTGAATAATAAATTATATAAGATGGGTACATTCAAACTACCAGTTCGTCTGAACTAAATGCTCACATTTAATAGATCAATGGCAAAATATTATTCAACTAAAGATAGCCTGTAGCCTATCTGTATAAAGCCAATGGCGTTGACATAGGTGAAGCTTTTAACCAAGGCACCCGATTTACTGTTTGACCACGAGGCATCGGACAGATGCATAGAACACAAAATAATGTTCTTCATTCATCCGTTATTCGTGATGATTTTGTTTTTAAATTTGAATAATGACAGACTTGTTAGTATCTCTGTGTAAAAAATGAATTCAATCGCATTTACCGTTTGTTTTTAAAAAATATGTTACTGCGGTACCCGATTAACACTGCACATATTCCATTTTTATAATTGAATCCCCGCTAACAAATTGACAATAAATTTATGTCATTCAAATTTATTGGCCTTCCTGCCTTTGCCTCCATAGATTCAGTACCATACAATTAAGATATTTTTCTTTTTTAAATATTGTAATGATTTCATTTGGGTGGCCGAGTATTTTAAGGTGGCAACCCCCCCCCCCCCCCCCCCCCCCCCCACCCCCGCCACCCCGACTTGGGTAATTCTACAAATAAAGACGTTTTTGTGAGTGATTGTCTTACCTTTTTAGGCAAAGTGCACTGAAGAGATAAACAAAAGATTCCTCTATATGTGTTATGGTCAAAGACAAATAATGCACCACATTTTGTTAAAAATTTGGACAAAGATCTGTAAGGGGTAGGCCTATACAAATATATTCTTTTCATTTACTTGGTTTCTGTAATTGCGTTTTTAAATATGCAATATATAATATGTTCAAATCCACTTAATGTATTTTTTGATAAATAAAAAATTGTGCACCATTATCATTTATTTTATCAACAAATGATATTTATTAATACAAAGTGATGACATTTTTAAATAAAATAAATAGAGCAGTGGCGTAGCTCAGGGGTGGGCAAGGGGGGAAAATGGACCCCCCCCCCCCCCCCCCCCTGACGAAAAAAACTCCCAAGTTGGGCCCCCACCCCCTTAAAAAAAAGGGGGTGAGAAATAAAGGAAATAAGAAAAAATTGAGAAAAAAGACCGAGGTAGAAGGCCAAATAGAAGGCAAAATTGTACATGTAGTACATTAACTGTGCGATTTTTTTTTGAGTGTGCGTTTTTTGGGGACTGTGCGACATTTTTTTAACCCCCCCCCCCCCCCCAATTGCAATATTTTGAGGTAATTTTTGACTATAAAATCTAGTTAATCTGATTTAACTTGGCATCTAGTCAAAACGATTAGGCATTTATGAGTGGTTCATCCTTAGGTATGTTGTGTATCCGATTTCAAGCATGAGTGGCAGGAGCACTTGTCAACGGGTTGAAATCGATGTGTTTTAGTTATTTATTGTTTCTGTTGACTGCTATTATTTCTTATTGCCACTTCCAACTCCCTGATCACCTCCATGCCAATTCGCAACATCTTCAGTCACTCTCTATTTCTCCACATTCAAATGTCCAATCAACACTTAAAAACTCTTCCTGTTAGTTAATGGATCATGCAAGAAACCGTAACGGATTTTTAAAATTGGTCTACCAAAAGGGCTATTAAGCAAGACATCCTTGTTTATTTTAAATTGGTAATTTTGTAACCCTTCTAATGTCAAATGTTTGTTGCAGAATGAAATATTACATAGCGGAGGTTGTTTGCGATAAAGTATTGATATTGCCATCTACATGATCTATATGGTACTACGTTGAACAGATTCATTAACCTCAATATCAGTTTATATGCAACGACTTGATGGGGTCAACCCACTAAATGAGCTCCATAGGGTTATGTACAAAAACACTGATATAAAACTCTGTTTTAGACACTAAATTCCGAAATTGGACCCTGTAGAGTGATTTTTTCTCAAAGATTATCACATTTCCCCACCAAAAAGTGAAAAAATAGGTAGGTTGACCAGCTCGATTTTCCAAAATGTGCCCATGGAGTTGACTACCTCTCTGACGAGCTTGGAAATGTCGCCGTAAGCACAAATTTGAAAGATCTCTCCAAATTTACCTATATAGATGATATTCACAGTTTATAGTCAGGGTGCATGTACGTGATGTCCCATTAATCATAATTAATAAACAATCATAGGCATGTACGCAATGGTATTACTGTCAAGTCTTTTTTATTGAGGATTTTGTGATGCATACTTTCCGATTTTAGTTTTAAACACCGTCCTTAAGGGTAGGGGAAACCCCATTTAGTGTACATTGTTGTGCACCCTGAGTGATAGTTGCGTTCCTACACCCACTGAAACCAAGCGCTGAACCAATTGGGTATTGCATGTGTCTGTACCTGTCCAATATTATTGTGTGTCAAGTTCACAGTTTGGTATTTGTTCACTGAACTGAGAATAAATTTTAATAAACCGATAAGGAAATAGTTACAACAATTCAGAATTCGTCACAGGATAGTTATACATGCCGTTTTGAACACGTTTGTTTCAGCAATATAACGACTGACATCTGATTTTAAACCAGAGGATTGTAATTATACATAGTGTATCGTATTGTATTTGCCATAGTGATACTTTGTTCGTTGTTTTAAGCGACAATGACACCATGATGTCTACTTCAAGACACTTTATATTGTTTGCGTCCGTGTTGATGAGCTATAATAGTCATAACATGGCTACAGGTAAGTGAATGAATGCTGGATTTGCATGACATTCTAAACGGAAGTATAACGCGTAAAATTATTCTATTCTACACAAAACAAAATTCCTGAAAATCACTAATTATGACTGTTAATAATGCACCGTATTAACAAACAAGTAAGAGACCATTCATTATTACAATCAGAGGGTGGGTGGGTGCATGGGTAGAATATAGGGGGGTTATAACTTTTACTTTGTGACCTGAAAGGGGTGGTATAGGAGGCGAGTTGTTTGTTTGTTACTTTGATTTTTTTTAAAAAGATATCTGATCAAAAGAATCTGATGACCAGTGGCGTAGCTAGGTTATTGATATTGGGTGGGCGAGAACTACAAATGAACCGACAAGATTTTTTTGAGTCAATAAATGCGTGCGTAGCGCGCGAACATTTTCGAATTGACACCTATTTTTGGCCCGATTGAGGTACATTTTGGCTCCAAACAAGCTTGAGCATCATAATTCCATGATTCCTCTGGTCAAATAAACCGACAGTGCCCCCCCCCCCCCCCCCCCACACCCACTCTGGCTACGCCACTGTGATGACGCAAATTAAATAAAGTAAAAGCCCAACATATTTTGACGCGATAAGCCAGATTTAAATCAGAAATTATTAGCCAGACATTTACGAGGGTCATTCAATAGTTTACCTCCTAACTCATAACATCGCTTTTATGAATGTCAGCCTAATGACTTTTGTCACAATTATAGCTCTGAATCATAGCTTCACATTTATAGTAAATGATGATTGATACCGGTTTCACTTTGGTTATGATGCGATCAAAGCCAGAGAGAGATTTTGGACAACGGACACAGAAAATTACCCTAAAGATAAATACATGTTTTTTCATTTTCTCTCCGTATTACATGATTAGATATAACAGCCCGATGTTAATAATGAAAATAGAAAACATAATACTGTATTATCATTTATAAATTAGATCGTAAGCAATATTAACCGTTGTAGGATTGAAAAACTCGAATGTAATCCTATGCCTTATGCAAACTGGAATACTGCTATTCAGTCACATTTTCGTTGTTACAAGTCAAGCCACAGTGATGCCTCGAGTTTTAAATCTTTACATGACAGTCATTTTATGAGTTTTCCTTAAATACAACCTTTAGAATAGTCAATCAGGTAGTCAGTGATAGAACATTTTCTCTTTGAGAGACTTGAAATCTATCCATTAGTCCTGTATAATGAAGATCCCTAGTTCTTATGAGAAGCAAATATGACTTTTGCAGCGGTTCTCTTAGGGTAGGGTTAAAATCAATGTCTGTCCGGGTCTGGTTCTGCCTAAATAAGAAGGCATTTTTTCCCCAAGAAATCAGTCACTTTTTTTTGTAATGTGATATGCAAGACAAGGCCATTTCTTTAAGCCTTAAATTGTTAAAAAATAGCCAGAAAAACGAGATTTTAACTAGAAATATTAACCCGAACTAAAGCTAGTCTGATCAACACTAACCAGAAAAGAACGAAAGTATTCGATTTGTTATATAAATAAACACACATATAAATATGATATCCAATGCCGAAATGCCGAGAAAAGAGACAAAATGGAGAAAATTGCAAATTATGTTGCAAAATCCATTAACATTGTGGGTTGGAAATGTCATCCTTTACATGCTTCACACAATGTTCAAATGGCGGCGCCAGAATCCCTTTTTAGTGGTGGTTGGGGTGGGGAGAGGGGGGGGGGGGGGCAAGACAATTCAGAATGAGGGCAAGAAAAAGTGTTGCCATCATTTGGTCTCAAATTAGTTTCATTTAGTCTGAAACTAGGTATTTCAGTAAATGTTTTGCACAATACCTTTTGTATTTTCTACATTAAATGTTTTGTACACTACCATTTGCGAATTGCATTTCCTACTTTGTACTTACCTTTTGCATTTTCCATACTACCTTACGTATTTATATACTACCCTTTTATAATATGTTACATGCACTACCTTTTTCATCTTTACACTACCTTTTGCAATTTTACAATACCTAACGCCTTTTGTACCATTTTGGTCACTTTGGCCGCCCATAACTACTTAAATAATGTACAATTACAAGGGCAGGATGAGCATTTCTTAAACCTCTCAAAATGCCCTTTGCCATCTTCTCCCGACCCCCCTTTTAGAGGAACCCTAGCCATTCAAATGAGTTAGGGTATCAGGCGGGACCATTTATAGAGCATGCCAAAATGGTCTAAAAGTGATATTCTGGGCTGACAACGTTGGAAAATCTTCTAAGAAAAGATGGTCTTTCAGCAGTTCAGTGAGAAAGGTGCTCCCCAGAGCTCAAAACACCCCATGGTTATCTGTATCTTGGAGTGTACGTATGTAAGCCTGTTAAGGGGGGAGTCTGGGGTCAAAAGCCCCTATATAGAATATCGATTTCAACAACTTTCCCAAAACTGGACCGATAAGTGTTATATACCATAATATAGCCCATATCGCAAACTATCAAAATTGACCTAAAATTTTGCTCTGGTTGCCATGGTAACCATACAGGGGCTCTGATTGGCTAAACACCGTTCTGGATGTAACTCAATAACGCTAAATAGTAGTGTGCTGGTATTTGGGTTGAAGGTTAACAGTAACATTCCGCACAAAATAATGAAGCCGGATTTTTTATACCGTTGCTATGGTAACCAGGAGCCGACCAATCAGGTAATTTTGCATGCTAATTCAAATTTAGAAAAGAATTTTAAAAATCGGGCTTCATTATTTTGTAATGAGCTTAATATGTATACCAAATATTATACAAATCCGATATATCGTTTTTGAGTTACATCCAGAACGGTTTAAACTTTTCCGCTTTTCGATGTTTTGAGATATCGAGGTTTAAAAATCACATAATGTAGAGGGCGCTTTTCACTCGTAAACTAACCTTTACCTCAATTTTTTTTACATTTATGTTTGTAAAAATAATTATTGTAATTTATAATCAAAGATTTGCTAAGATAAATGCAGCCGATTAATTGATTTAATATGTTTTATACTGTAACCATGGCAAATTGTTAAATACAGCAGGGTGAAAAAAAACCCAGTAAAATACGTGAGAAATACACCAAAATTACAAAATTTTAATCAAATTTCATGGTAAATGTAAATTCAATATTTATAATACCATTTTTTAATACAAGATGTTTTACTTAACCTTTGATAATATTTTTTTCAAAATTCAGTTAAATACCGTTAAACTTCATCTATAAGCCCCCATTGACTAATAGTTAATAAGCTGAAAATAGATAAAAAGGTATGAGCGCCCTCTTTTGATCTAGAGATATTAACACGAATGAGTTTAGTGTATTCGATATTCAATACGATAAAGTTGTAATACTATCTAAATAATTTCATGGACAGACGAATTGCTCAATTGGTAAAGCGTCAACTTCAGTATCACGAGGTTGGTGGTTCGATTCTCAAGTACACCCTTTGCAATTTCTTTTGAGATCCTAGTGATATAGAAATTAATGCAAACTTGAATGTAAAATTATTACTCAATTATACAAGCTTTATTTCTATTTTTTAAAAAACAAGCGCATAATTAATTTGATTGTAAAAAGTAATGATCTTAATAGTCCAACCTTTTTATAAGCTAAAACACATTTATACTACAAATTAAAGGGACATTAAGTGGTGTTGAAAAGTTTAAATGTTTAAAAATTTACTTCAGAATTCAAGATGAACATTAAAAATCGCCATTATTGTTGTTTCTACTAACAAAAAACACAGCAAAACTAGATTAAAACAATATCATCGCTATTTATTGAAAAACGCCCTCTGTGCAAATATGGTTCGCGTTATGTATCACGCGTACTGCACGGGGATACTGTCCGACGTAAAATGCTGGTCCCGCGGGACCAGCATTTTTTGAATCAACGTTTTCTTGTACAAAGAGAGCTGATTTTTCTTAATCCTTATAGGTGTAAGTTCATACATGTAATACAATTATAAAAATAAACTAATCTCAGTTTTTATCATAATTGAGGGCGCTGCCTCCAACACATCTCTTAGTGTCCCTTAACTACAGCAAAATGTATTCATTGGCTTATTTTAAATGTTTTACACAGTATAAAATCTTAAACGTTTCCTTCATCATGATTTAAGGGAGAATTATGATGATGCATATTAGGTTGGTAGATCAAGTTAAGCAACAAAATAAAGGTAACTATGCAAACCACTACAATCCTGGTCTCACAGGATTATAATTGAATGGCTATTAAATCAATTTATTTCCAATAAGATAGAGGGCCCTCCATTTATACCGACCCATCAATCATACATGTATTTATAAAACAGTATCTGACATAGCAGTCCCGTTTAGATCAATTGGTAAGCCGACAGTTTGGGCTAGGGCAATTGTGATCGCAGGTTCCAGATGACAATACCTGGTTCGAATCTCACTTCAAGACTTCTTCTTTTGGAAAGTTTATAAATATTTACGGTGTATATCAAATTCTTAACTTTGTTTTTACTATGAATAAATAGTGAATCTATCTTTGTCTTTAATGTGGGTTTTCCCTCTTTTTTCTCTCTTTCTACTATTTTTAATTTTAATTTTAATGTTATCACACAGCAGCGTAGCCAGTGGGGGGGGGGGGGGGGGGGGGCGCGGGGGGCAGACTGCCCCCCCCCCCCCCCCACCGGAAAATGCTTAAAAATAGGGACGATATTGATGTTTGCCCCCCCCCCCCCCCCCCCCCCCGGAATGACAATGCTGGCTACGCGCCTGTTATCACAATCGTTTATAAATAGTACAAACATTTAAATCAACTTCAATGACTTTAGTATTTTTGTGAAGACATGCATAGATGGAGTACAATGAGACAATACGTTGATTACAATTCACTGCTTTTCAGTTCTGCTACTTATGGTCTTTTGTTAAGTTGTGGTTTTTGTGAGTAGTTGGCCATTGTTGGTTCTAGATGACAATTCCTGATTCGAGTCTTTAAACACACCATGTATACATAATGTACATGTACATGTACATGTATATAGTTCACAGTAGATCGATACAAGCATGTAGCATGTCTGTAGAATTTGGGGCAGAGGACTTCTTTAGTGATATAGACACAGTTTCGTAATCCTAAAACTAATCCGTTATAAATCAATAACACGTGGCCACTATACTATAATTTACATGAATGTAATGCATGACCTTCAATACCGCGTGAGCTGCTCAAACTATGACATGTTCATTAGGCGTGCAATTTAAAGGCAATCCGTCAAATGTGTGTATTATAGTTCCGAAAAACTTAAACAGACTTAAAAAGATGGATGGTGCCGTATAAGTCCTTCGCGTGATTTCCATTATTATTTCCCAGTCAGTTCGCAACCACGCGAAAAGTCGTTCCTTTTCTAACCCAGCAAAGCGACCCGGAAGTACTCACCCGTAGCGAAACCGCTTCGCAGTCATAGTTGACCTCGTAATAGCGCGATGTAAATGAGCTCTTTTCATGATTATAATCACACATTTCAAACACATTGGCCATGAAATTGTATAGTAAAAAGGCATATTATGCAAATAATATTATCTAATATTTTCTGTGAACTTCATGACATGTTGTATTTTCGGTGCAAATTATTGCAATCCGACAAACCCGAATTCAAGAAAAACTTGAAGAAACTAAAGCCAAATTCATGGTAAAAAGGTCGCTTCTGAAGAATTAGGCATCAATTTTATCCATCGTATCATAATATTCATAGTCTTTTGTAACTAGAAACATGCTTACAATTTTATAAAATTATTTAGTCCGGTCAAGTGAATGCTTATAAAATAGCTCCTCGAATCTTGTCTCGATCTAAATTCATTTTGTAGCGTCGACGGGTTGTTGATCAAGTGTTTAAATCTCACGATTATATTCAGATTTGCTAGATAGCTCAGATGGTAGAGAGCTCGCTCTGGGAGCGAGAGGTACGGGGTTCGAAATCGATCCTTCTGCGCTATACAACGTCATATGTTTGTTTTTTTACAGAAAGGCTATTCTGGTCAAAATGAATAAACATTTCACAATTTCATCCCACAAAATGCATGAATTCGGACGTTTTCATTGGAAAAACGGTATTTTTTTTCCAAAATTTCAATAATGAATTCAAACGCGGGCATGAAAATGAAACGCGGGCGTGTTACGGGAAACTAAAAATCAAGTTGGCGAGGCCTAACGGGGGATCGTAAAGTTTCGTTTTCTGACCGAAAATCGGTGAAAATCAAACTCGGGTTTTTCTTATCAAAAAAGAAGTCGGGCATCAATGTTTTTGATATGAAATTAAAGCTTAAGATTCCGTTAGTACGGAAATTGCTCTTAAAATATCGTACGCATTTTAGTCCGGTCAAGTGAATAGATACAAGAAGCAAAGTCACGAAAGTTGTTAAATTCTAAAATTAGCGATAAAATCACTGTTTGTGGACCAATTGTGTCAGATTTGGCATCATATTATAGAGAAAATTACGAACAATCCACCTACTTCGCCATCATGGCTGCCAGCTAACCCTACCTCAATTAATTCAGGGAAAACAAACTTCCCTTAATGTTTTAGCGCAAGGTTGACATCCTGAAATCGATCTTTGCGTGGGTTAGAAATCGGCGAGGTCACTCATTAAAAACGATACCTGCGTACTGACTGTTCCACTCAGTTTTGTTTTATTTGTTTTGTGCTTTGTGTTTCTCCAAGAATAGGTATGGCACAAACGTGTAATATCGCGTTTCGAATCAATGAGGACAACTGGCAAACAGTCAAAACGTTATTGACTGGCCATGGCTTGCGTGTCTAGTTTGATTAAATTTTGTTTCGTTTAAAAAATTTTTTTTAAAAAAACAACGAAAAAGATAGATTCCTTGTTCATTCATGATAAAAATAAAACACTGTCAAGAATTTGAAAATTATGACCTTTCCAAAAGAAGAAGTCTTGAAGTGAGATTCGAACCAGGAATTGTCATCTGGAACCTGCGATCACAATTGCCCTACATGTAGCCCAAACTGTCGGCTTTACCAATTGATCTAAACGGGACTGCTATGTCAGATACTGTTTTATAACTACATGTATGATTGATGGGTCGGTATAAATGGACGGCCCTCTATCTTATTGGAAATAAATTGATTTAATAGCCATTCAATTATAATCCTGTGAGACCAGGATTGTAGTGGTTTGCATAGTTACTTTCATTTTGTTGCTTAACTTGATCTACCAACCTAATATGCATCATCATATTAAATTCTCCCTTAAATCATGATGAAGGAAACGTTTAAGATTACTGTGTGAAACATTTAAAATAAGCCAATGAATACATTTTGCTGTAGTTAATTTGTAGTATAAATGTGTTTTAGCTTATAAAAAGGTTGGACTATTAAGATCATTACTTTTTACAATCAAATTAATTATGCGCTTGTTTTTTAAAAAATAAAAATAAAGCTTGTATAATTGAGTAATAATTTTACATTCAAGTTTGCATTAATTTCTATATCACTAGGATTTCAAAAGAAATTGCAAAGGGTGTACTTGAGAATCGAACCACCAACCTCGTGATACTGAAGTTGACGCTTTACCAATTGAGCAATTCGTCTGTCCATGAAATTATTTAGATAGTATTACAACTTTATCGTATTGAATATCGAATACACTAAACTCATTCGTGTTAATATCTCTAGATCAAAAGAGGGCGCTCATACCTTTTTATCTATTTTCAGCTTATTAACTATTAGTCAATGGGGGCTTATAGATGAAGTTTAACGGTATCACTGCTTGAAAAATATTACATGTTAATCTAATAGGGAACCGCAATGTTGATACACATTCGCGTCACCGATATAACTTTGTTCAAACGCAACATTAAAATGGAATGTCCGATTTCAGTCAAATAAAAAGCATTTTGAAGCTAACATTTTACTGCATATGATGTATGCAATATCTCATATTTCCTTATCTAGCCAAAAACACATATTTCTCACCCCAGACTCCCCCCTTAAGACGCCCTTTTTGTCTCACTCTCGCCCCCTCCCAAAAAATCCCCCCCAACCAAAACAAACAAACACACAAACAACAACACAACAACAACAACATTGTATGAAAAAGTCATTCCATAATCTTATATCTTTTCGAAAACTTAACCTGTCACTCAAAGACCATGACGACCAACACTACACACAAAAAAAGTTCCCCTTTAGATTATGCCTGATATTGATATTTTTTAAATGAGTCACTCGATCGAAACAATTTTTGGCACACATTAATGGAGTATGGAGTAACTCATTTTAAAAATATCAGGCATAAAATCTAAAAGGGAACTTATTTTTGTTGAACTGTGTATTTAGAAGAAAAAAATGATAACTAGGCCTATGAAATACCTCTACTTATCGAAATTTGACAAACTGAAAGACTCATTATTTCTTGCCGGCTCCTAACGAGAGGTTGTATTATTAATTGTTTCAATTTGCAGCTCAATGTAACCCACCAACCAAACTAGAAACCACTCAATTCTCATCAACACAACTAAGTATATCATGGAGGTGTTTTGACCCAGGTGCTGATGATGAGTTACAGGTGACTTATCAACTAACCAACAGAGGACAATGTGATACAGGAGATGGTAGTGAGGATCCACCATTTCATAGTCAGACTACACAGTGGGGTACATGGAATCGTCAAGATGATGGTGATCCCAAGAGTGTTGAAACCTATGAACACTCTGCTGCATTGACTAATCTGTTACCATACTCCACATACAGTGTGTCTGTGCAAGCAAGACAGTCATATACCGGGGGTTATAGCTATGGAAGCAATGCGGATATAAATCCAACAACAAGTGCATTGGGTGAGTCAGTGATTATACAAATCCTATTTATCATACTGTTCAATATTGTGTTATGTGCGTTTACAACCATGACAATTATTTTATAGAGGTGGTAATGATTCAGACATCTGCAACCAGAAAAGAACAGTGTGTATTAAACATTGTTTACAGGTTGCAACGTTGCATTAATGCTATCTCATTTGATTTGAATAAAGTGGCGTGTTCAAAAATACCCGGGTGTATTTGAAGTTTATCTTCAAGGTTTTCTTTGACCCACTCCGTATATGGACCTCAAATATTTTTACCATCTCATTCAAAGTCCAAATATTGTTTTGATCCCATAAAGGCCTTAATGCACTCACAACAAATGTATATTATTACCCATAAAAAAAGAAAAAAATCTTGCCCCCCCCCCCCCCTCCAGTTTGCCCCCTTCCTTAACATTTTTCTATTTTTTTTAAATAAGAACAAAATAGACAGTTTAAGCATAAAAAGGCAATTTTTTCGCGCTGCGCGCACATTTTCGTACTCAATTAGGTTAAATTATACCTTTTTTCAATTTTAGCATAAAACAGCTACATTTTCATACCAAATTAGTTAGTATTAGACCAAATTTGACCAATTAAGCGTAAAAACGCACAACAAATTTACCCGACTCGCGCGCAACATTTTATTTTTGCCTCACCTACAAAAATCTTGCCCCACCAAATTATGAGGCTGGTGCCGCCAGTGGCGTAGCTAGGATTTTTTGTACATGTACTACATGTACAATTTTGCCTCATATTTGACTATTTGAGCTGAATATATCCACACATAACCAGTGCCCCCGTACGCAATCTCGGTCTTTTATCTTTTTTTTGCCCTATTTTCTTTTTTTCCCCCTTTTTATTATTTTTTTAGAGGGGGTGGGGGCGGGGACACAAATGGTTTTTTTCCGTCAGGGTGGGCATTTCCCCCCCCCCCCCTGCCCCCCCCCCCCCCCCCCCAAGCTACGCCACTGGGTGCCGCCACTGCCTCCCACGCCCCCGTAGTCTGCTTTAGTATACCTTTTTCCTTTTCTTTGTCACTCTATGAACATGTACCGATAGAGGGCTCACTCCCCATGGACCGCTCCCCATCCTCTGATCTCACCCCATTTGGTCGGTTCTCGGATGGGAAGTATCAGGGGGTGTTGTTCGATTGTGTGACAGTGAAATTATACAAGGTATACGAGTCGACTAACGCCCCCGTGGCTCGAACCTCGGACCACTGAATTCAGAGGCAAACGACTTACCGCTAGGCCATGGGGTCAACCATACTTGGCTCAGTATACTTCGCCAAGTATATACCCTGGGGCCATTATTTCATTGAAAAAACTGCCAAACCGGGTGACACAAGCAAATGAAACTATTCGCGATATGACTGTAATGCTACTATACTATCCATTTGACTTATTTTGTTTAACATTGACACCCCCAATTAAACCTTTTTATCCAAGCCGCTGATCAGATGGCTTAGGCCCCCGAGCTTAGGCCTAAACTTCCCTCTTATGTACATATAAATCGATCTTGACTGTATTCTCTATAGAAAATCTCATAGCTTTACTAAAATCTGCTTGCAATTATTCAAAGAATACTTTTCGATTTTCATCATAAAAAAACATTATTTGAGTTCACTCGTCGTGTACAGCTACGATCATACCATGAAATTATATTTACGAACCAAAAAAGAGTCACAAAATAAGTTGTCGGACAGATTATTTTAATTAGGAATCGTAAAACTTTCAAGATATTTTAGTTTCATGTTTGTAAATCAACAAAATATTGCATTTAGATGAAAAAAATCAAAGATAGAGGGCGTTCCATGAAAAAACCGCATAATATACATTTTAAGGATTAAAAATGAGTATTATGAAGTTTAATTCCGTAATAGAGTGTTTACATAGTCTAATTTACAAATATCTTACACCAAGTTTGCACCCTAATTTTGAAGAAACCTTTTTTTTTTAAATTTTTACAACACATAGGCCTACATGGTGTCCCAGAATGATTTATACTGGATCTTTTTCCCTTCCAATATCCCATGACCAGTGGCATAGCGTCACAGGGGCACGGGGGCACGCCCCCCCCCCCCCCAAATGATTTTCGGAGGAAAAAAAGAAAGGGGAAGGGAAGGAAAAGAAAGGGGGAAAAGGGAAGGAGGAAAAGAGAAAGGAAGGGGAAGGAAGAGAAGAGAAAGGAAGGGGAAAGAAAGTGGAAATAAATAATCTTTTATCGTCAGGATGGGAATCATTAGGCGCGGCCGGGGGGGGGGGGGGGGGGGGGGGGCGTGGTACTCAAAGCCGGATCCATACGATGGCGCGGTACGCAAAAAGACCGTACCTGCTGGTATCTGTCGAACACATCGGCAACACGAAAATACGAGTCCCGGTATCCGCCGCGGTGTTTCTTGACAAAGCTGTATATGTTTACAATTATATTTCATTGCCATATTTCAGAGAAAAAAATATTTGTAAAGTATAAATAAAATTCCAATATTTAAATGAACAACGTAATTTGAGACAAAAAAGAGAAAGCTTAAGCGCATTTTGTCTACATGTTTCGCCATTGGGACTCGAACCATTGTAAATATTCTAAATATTATGTGGGGGCGTTAAAAACTTCATACTGGACCTTTTTTAGTGTTAAAAATGCCAATTTTTGCACCTTTCGCGCGTATTAGTTTCAATATTTCATTTATATTCAAGCTTAACAGGATAGGTTCAGGAATGTTTTTCCCATTTTAGTTCCAAAGGTGAATTTTTGCTACAGGTTTCAACATTACAATGGGTCTCGAACCACACCAAATATTCGAAAAAATTATGTGGAGGGCATTAAAACGTCTTACTTAACCTTTTTAGTGTTAAAAATGAAAAAATGTCCGCGCTTCGCGCGTATTAGTTTTAATGTTTCAAGATGGCTTCAGAAAAGTTTTCTGGACCTTTTTAGTTTATAAACTGAACATTTTTGCACGCTTTGCGCGCGTTTTTCTACAGGTTTTAACATAATGGGTCTCGTATCACCCTAAATTTTCTTGCTCCAGAATGTTGAATCTTTGCCTTGAAATGGCTTAAACCCGGAAAATGGGGAGCCTGGTTTTCAACATAATAATTTCAACCATCAAGAAAATATCTGTAGGCCTATATGCACAACTTCTTTCTGACATAACAAAATAGCTATCTAGCATGGACATGAATGATAAAAAACAAAATATTGATTGGAAGTGAAGTGGTGGCTTTTCAATAAAATATTGGTCAAAAGTATACACCAGATCGCACCAAATGGGTTCGAAATATTTCTGGATCCGTGCTTGTTGTGCCCCCCCCCCCCCCCCCCAATCACAACTGCCCATGACATTATTCAAAATCGGTGAAAATCTGTTTTTCACTCTCAGCATATTTCTATGATAAACCTTCTACCAAACTTTAAATTACCGCTTAAGAAAGGAATCACCCACCAATTTCAGTAGGGGATGTTCATGTATGTGATTGGCTGAGTTTCTGTGTATCCATCCAGGATGTATAAAGGAATGGTTACCATTATTTTGTGAGGGTTACTCACCGTCCATGCTCAGATCAACCTAATTGAATATTGATTTAGGGTCATATCTGTATCGTACATCATTACTGTAAATCTAATGCGGGTTCACACATCAGTGTCTCCGATGTTTATCAATATCACTCGAATTAAAAGATTGAAATAATATTATCCATTAAATCTGTGGGAAAATGTTATTTAATGGATTAAGGAAAATACAAATATAACTATCATTATGGATATAAACAGATTCAACTTTTTGGGCTAGCCAACCATAACACGAGTGCCTTAAAAACGCAATTTTCCTACTATGTCGCTTTTATGTACAAAAATAAAAATTAAAGAGGGGCTACCATTTTTCCAGAAGGAAGCAAATCTGTTCTTCTCCATTGAAAAATATATCGCCGTAAAAAAACCCGGGAACATTACGAGTTTAAAAAAAATGGAATCCCCTTTAACATTATTGGATGTCCGATGTGTAGTATATCATGAGGACCCTATAATAACATTTTGTTAATGCTCAGTATCGTCTGTATTGTATTATAAAGAATGTGATCTGAAATTATCTGGGACTAATATACCTTATAGGTATGTATGTCTCAGGTACAATACAACATGTGCGATGTGTTGAACATATGAGACAACTGTGGACACAAATCATTAATCAACAATTTCTTTGGTTACCCTTTGCCCACACAGCACCAGAGACATTAAGATCAGGCGATATAAATTCAACTGCACAATTTGCAAATCAACTAGATTTTCAATGGACAATACCATGTAACAGCAGGAATGGTGTAATCACTGGATATAACTACTATGTGACATATAACGATGGCGCTTATCTTGGTAATATAGAAATGCAACCAACATTATCTGTGACCTCCAGTGTCAGTATTACTGGTCTCGACTGTGACACCACCTACAGGTTCTATGTTGCTGGGAGAAACAATGCGGGAACAGGAGCCTACATTGAATACCAGACAGCAACCACTACTACATGCTGTAATACACCAGGTAAAATACGGTACATTTCTTTTTATCACAATGAAAAAAATACCTAATTGGTAAAAACTAAAGAAAGGTATAAGATAAAATAAAATAAATCAAGAGTAACAGAATAAGAAAACGGTTGTTTAAAAACGCAACATATTGACATTTAATATTATTATAATAGAAAAAAAATTGCTGTTACAAATATGCAATGTTAGTATCTCTTTGCAGGGCCGTCAGAAGGGGGGGTGCGTTGGGTGCGGACGCACCCCCCTTCAAAATCTCATCTTTTTTTTTAAGGTAAAAATGGCGTTTTTCTTAGTTTCAAATTTCAATGATAGTAAAACTACTCATAAAACATTGACTACAGTGCTTTTTGGACTGCTAAATTTTGTGTCCGTGCGAAAAAAAAATAATTGACGTGCGAATTTTTTTGACATAAATATTAAACATGTTAAACATTCTAAGACACATGGTTAGTCCTAGAGTAAGAATGTACCTTCTCTACTGAATTATTAGCATAGCGTTCTCTCAAGCAATGAGTGATTATAAGAAATTTGGTTCAAATGATAATATATTATCACTCTTTCAGGATTAACGATCATAACACAGGCAATTAATTTAATGGTTATAAGGCCTACCATTAAATTGAGATGGAGATTTTTTGTCGAGGGGTATGTATAATGCTCAGAGTAAGATATCTATCTGAATAAGAAATATCACGTGATAAATATTAATGTATAGTTGTGATATGATCACAATACAGCATACCATTTTCTGTATGTTATGTTGCAGGACCCGGTCCTGTGGGCAACCTTAGAACAACATCTGTATCAGCAACTGAGATAAGACTGTCGTGGACAGCACCTGTTATGGTCATTGGGTGTCCTGCCCAAAGCGACTTGCAATATGTGGTGACATATACGAGTGACAGTCTACAGGATGGATGTACACTTCTAAGTCAGGACTCAGTAACAATCCAAGATTTGGATTACACAATATATTCACTTATAGCATACTATGAGTATACTATTGGTGTACATGCCGAGGGAGGAGAAGCAAATAGACAAACAATCAAAATCAGCACTCCGCAATCAGGTGAGTTGTAACATCGATCCTTGTCTTCTCAAGGATCTATGGTTGAAATTATGCACGTCCAGACAGATATTGTTAATGTTGATCAATAAATTGTGTATATTATGCTATAGGTTGAGAGGCAAAAACAGCAAATGTAATACATTTTACTCCACAATCAGGTGAGCTGCATTATCGTAGACTTACGATAACATAACAAAGAGTCCAATATCAAATTGAAGAGAGCTGTAAAAGATGTTTGTATAGTATTTCATTTTGATATTTTGGAAACACAATTCAAGTCGATTTGACCCTTTTTGACTAGGTCATGTGAGGGGTCCATCGGGGACAAATTTCAAACATGGTCAAACCTATTAAAGATGTATGTCACATTGTGCCTCTACTTACTAGGATGAATATTAAGTATAATTTATCCTATAATATTCTGTGATTGGTTGATACGATATAGAGCCTCTTCCGAATAAAAATCAAACGAGGTACGTGTGACAGAGGCAAAGTATAACGATTGAGGACAAAACTAGGTCTGTGGTTATATGATTTATTGCGAAGAGACAAAAAAAAACCTGTTAACAAATCAAACAAAAATACCAAATTAAGTACACATGTTTACAAGCAAAGTTGTAGTGATACATATTCAAATGCTTTAAAAACTATATAAATCTTACATCAGGTATTCGGATGTTGGCAATTCATTAACAGTACGAATAATCCGCGATTTAATTGGACAATAAATCTTTAATGAGTGATTAAATTAATATGATCTGAATTAGAGTTTGCTTGGAAATAACTGAATCTCTAACATAATATTGAATTGACGAACATTAATATTTACATGAAATAAGCCGAAAAATGAAATTAAAAGTTTGAATAACATGAACTTGTCTGACTGATTTAAGCAAATCTGTAAATGAACTTCATGGACAACTGAACAGATACAGTAATCACTTCCATCATTTACAATAAAACATTTATCTCTCATTTACTTTCAAAAGTAATACTTTATAGCCATGACGATCATTCAATATAACTCAAGAAGAACATTTCTATTACTATACAATTTACACACGCGTGATTGTAAGACCGACTACTGAACCAAGTTCAACTGTGAACAGTATATTAATGTCAATGAACTTCAACAAGTTATTAACCTGTATATCCTCTGAATGTTATTATGTCAACACAACAAATTGGGTTGACTTTCACTATTAGTAATATTATATATACATGTATACAAGAAACTTAGGATTCTCATTCAAGAAATAGTAATTGAAATAAGTACAAATTGAACATGGATTTGAACCTGGCACGCTGTAAAACTCTAAAATCCTGGTCAAAACGGTGATGAAATACGATATGCCATAGATCATGTTTTAACTGAATTTTGTGAGGATTGATATATGGAACAAATGAAGTGAGAGGTATACTAACTACACATTATAATATTATCTATTCTAAAGTTATTACAATCAAGGAGTTATTAAGTATGATAACTCCTTGTTACAATAAACAGTATAAACATTAATAATAATCCCTTGTCTTAAGTTCCCCCAATTTAGGTGGGTGACTGAATCACTTTCATGGTAAATCTAATCTCAAGGAAGTCATGCCTACTACTACTAGACCTATCTAGTAATACACTGTAATAATAGCAAGGCAAAAATGCAAATCCCTTAAACTAATACCAGCCATCACACAAAGGATGAGCACGATCTCTTTTATAAAGCACTTTACTTTTAGCCATTATAAAACTACATGGTAGGTGAGCATGATATTCTGAAACACAATTAAAGGTAAATATCTATCCAGAAGTAACTTACTGAGTAAGCCCAATTGGGTGCAAAACAAGCAGTCAAGTACAGAGAGTATAAAGATTTGGGCACATTTAGGGTGCTAAACCTGGCTTACATAACTTATATATGGTGCTCATCTCAGGGTGTGGCATTAACTTTTACTATGCATTGCAACATATACATTGAAACCATAGCTACATCATAGCACAACAACTAGACAATAATTAATAATAATTATTAGGTGGATACGGTCAAAATATGTGTCTTGTCTATATAGGAACATATATTTTCTCATCCTCAAATTAGACTTCACAGATATCATAGTCTAAACAACTACAACTTTAATTTCTCACTCACTTATTATTAAGATAAAATATTCATCATTCTTTCAATTAATTAATTGATCCCGATTAGACCGTCATACCAAAGGCTCAACATGGATTGAAACTTCCCAAGGCACTTCTAATGATAACCAAGAATGAATATTCATCTCAACAATTAGCTATATTTACACAATAATATATTACATTTCAATTTCAACTTCCTTGTTTCCAAAAATAGCATTTCCTATGCCTTAGCACATAGATAGAAATAATATGCAAATCCTCTCTTTCAATAATACAATCTTTTCAAAAGTGGTGGCCAATGTTTTGATAGGCTCATTCATTCAGACATGCTCAGATATCTCATAAATAGCTACACACTTAATCCAGTTTGGGTGGTTTCTGTGACTTATATAGTGGTTCATATGGAGCCCAAATGACACAATATCATGAGCATGGTATGGTATAGCATGGGTATAAACACTTGTAAAAACAATTAGATTGGGCTATTTTTATGGAACTACTACTCATGAGTGCATGATGCCACGCCTAATAATGCTATAGTAATATAAGTGTTTCAATACATAGGCTTCCCTATACTTACAATGTATATTAACCTTTAAACATTATGTTGAACTATTAATACAGAAATACTCTTAATTTGGAGAATCGTCATAAAACATGATTTCAATATCTATATTCCAAAACTTTGCAAGACTCGGGATAGTTGATGACTTCTTAGGCCTATCACTTATACATATCTTAGGCCATCACATCATTATTATACAAACAGTTCTTTGAGAAAGACAAAGAAATAAAGTGGATACATAATTGTTCATGGTTTACAGACACAAAATATCATATTGTTGTCTCTAAAATAGACATCAATCACATATGTACTTCTTTATCTTATCCACGCGCGTGACTTAACATGTCAATTCCATGATCAACTCAACAGATCATAGCTAAAAGACATGATTAAATGCACAAAGAGTTATCAAATAATCAACTTTAAATTGACTAAACAGAAACCATAATTCAATCAATTATTATATTCCACTTGACTACTTCTGTTCTGTATTAATCAAAATAGATATCAACTTACCCTGGCTAAGATATTCCTTTTTATATTAAATTCATCTCGAAGTTCCCACCACTGAGGTGCTCAGCGTCTAGGTGTAAGATGTAGACTGCCAGGGATGAATGAACACTGGGCAGAGGTGTGTCATGAATATGTGGCATTGTTATTTAAATACTTTTATATAAGAGGAACAATTTGTAACTTGTGAGACAAGTTAAGGCCAAACGAGGGGCTATATAGACCTAATAAAAGGGTGTCCAAAACCATATGTCACATACGAATCTGACAAATTGTTCTAAGGGCATTTTAAACAACATGTATACAATAAAGTAATTTTGTCTTGTATTTTTAAGAAGATTTTTTTTTTTTTTCACAACCTGACAACTTCGTTTGTAGACGAATAAATTCCAATGTGTAAGCTGTTGATTATTGATTATAAGAAATATCAGTCATCATTAACACATTTGTATCGGTAGTAAGTTATTGTAATGGAATAGAATAATGTTACCAAATTTGAAGTCAATAATCCAAAGTTGGAGACTTGTATAAGAAATTTCAAAACCTTTGTAACTTGAAAAGTATCTGAAAAGTGCTATATCTGAAAATGTAATATAGGAACTATACTCTTCAATTTTTAAATGTTGCTATGCCATGGTTCTATTTTACGTACAATAGTTCCAGGTGCAGTCCGGAATCTACAGATACTGGGGTCATCCAGCACAAGTCTAAGTGTATTTTGGGATGCACCTATCAATGAATGCCCACCTGACTCCTACACTGTGGCCACGCAACTGACCCACCTTGATCAATGCTTACCGATAACAGAGGATCCGATAATACCAATTGGGTTCACAACAGGGTTGTCTTACCAGGTGACCGGATTAATCCCCTACTCTACGTACACGGTGTATGTAACGCCTGTAAATACTGCTGGTGATGGAATAATATCAGACATATCTGATACAACTGCACAGACAGGTATTTTAAATGTAAAATAAAGTTGACTGTTAAATAATTGAAAAAACTAGGGTCGGGAAAATATTTGTAAAGAGTTATGAAGGTTGTCCCAAAAAGATTAATAGCCATCAATGACCAAGGCTGAGACAGTACAATCCTCAAAATAAGTAACTGACCAGGTAATAAATTTACATTTAACTCCAAAACTATAGCTCTTACGTACTATTAAATTATAAAGTTGTATAGTAATTGCTTCTCTTTGAGTCATTTGAGACATTGTTCATGAAGATCGGTTAAAGAACACTACATTGATAAGGATACAACAAAGGGCAGTTTACATTTTCACACTATGGATTTGAAATTGACTATGCAGGGGTGTGTGACAGGTATGTGTATGGGCGGCATTGATCAATTGAAGCATCCCCAATCCTCATCTTACAATCGACCCGTGAGTTGTCGCTACCAGTTAATCAATAATCTGCCTGTTGCTAGTCCAAGGCTACGTGTAGACGAACAAGATGTTAAAATGAAAAACGGACTCTGTTTTAGTTTTGGGCACATAACTTACTTAATATTCATTCAATCTTCACTCGTAATATTATCTCAAATTGAAGAAAGGAGATTTCCTTACAACTTTATAATTTAATATGTTTACGTAAGCATGGTAAGAGCTATAGTTTTGGAGTTTAGAGCATAATTATTATTTACCTGGTCACTTACTGGTTTTGAGGACTGTATACCAATTTTGGTATACTAGTCTCAGGACCAAAGTCTGTATTTTGTTATCCATGAAAATATCAATGCCTTCACATTTAATCAACATAATTAATCAATATTGATTTGACCAGCCATCAAAGCGAGAACGAACATAAGAATAACAGACGAGAGAAGTTTAACTTCGTTCAAACAAGTTTAACACAATTATCGTTATCTCTTACTAAATGAAGTATTAGTTTGATTTGTCTGATTTGTATGATCTGAAATTCGACGGAAAGGTCATACAGTATGCCAAAGTTTATGACAAAAGCAACAACCCTAATGTAATCGGATTTTTGGGTATCGAAGGGTAATCTTTCTGTGATAGCCTGTAGGTTGGGAAAGGAGAAAACAAAAGTTTTAAAGTTCTTTATTTAGGATTCATTATGAAAAATTACACATGAGTATGTTATCCACATTTGAATGCAAGTGCCCCGTTGGTATGTGTCGCTTTAATAAATATTATTTAACGTTCGGGACATTAGAAATACGATGTGATCCATGTTTCAGACTTAGCATCTATACAAGAGCTATTTGGGAAACTTCTGTGCAATTGTTTAAAATGATATCAGGAACAATTGCACAGGTTTTGAAGCTCAATTCGTTCGTGTATTTTCTTATTTCCCCACATGACATACTCACAGTAATTATAAACCATTACACTAAGATCAACTTTGCATCATCAACTATTATTGAGCCCAATAAACGTAAACACATCTGTGTAAATATTTTGAAATTTCCTGCGCACAGTTCCCACAGTAATGCCAAATCTACAGATGGACGCTCTCATCGATAGTGGACCAAACTTCATCACATTCGGTTGGGTTTCCATTCCGTGTAGAAGTCGAGGTGGTCAGATAATGTATCGATATGAACTGAGGTTGAATGGTGTAAGTGATAGGGTTCCACAAGTTGGAACTACTTCTGATAATGTGACACAAGCTACATTCAACAACCTGATGTGTATGACTGGTTATGTATTCAGAGTAAGAGCTGTAACGGACGCTGAAGTTGGTGAAGGACCATGGAGCCAAGAATATATTACGGCAACCGATTTGGCAGGTATGAACAATATCATTTGAAAAGTTACTTTGTGCATAATAAAATAATAAAGCTCTAAAGATGATTCATAACTTATGAACATGTGCGTACCGCTGCGCTTCCACTCAAATTGATCGTTATATGGAAACGCGAACGCACAGCGCATGTGATTGATATATTGCCAAGACCTCCAAAATAGACCTAGATAGTACGCGCATCAATGACCTGGAGACGGGGCATTTTGTGTGACGTCGCATGGTAATAAGAGGCAGCTGTTTGCTTTAGTGGGGCCCTGAACATGGATACATGACATTTTAGCGGCTGAACGAGGTCTTCACGGTTTGAATCACTGTGTGTTTGTAACGCGAGCTAGCCTACTGACCATGCTGACTGTAGTACTGGATGTCCTCTCAGTGGCTCGCAAAATGTTCAGGCAATAAAAAAAATGATTGTAAGCTGCATCATGCCGGACCACAACTCGATAATAAACTTTATTTTGTAAGCGACTTCATTTGGCAACATGCTAAATGACATTCATAACTTATGAATATGTGCGTATCACTGCGCTTCCACTCTAATTGATCGTTAATGGAAACGCGAACGCACAGCGCAGGTTATTGATATATCGCCAAGACCTCCAAAATTGACTGGTACGCGCATCAATGACCTGGAGGCGG